>LOJH01003440.1:13199-39044 GCA_001685095.1 Ellobius talpinus | reverse complement strand
CTCCTCACTTCTTAACTTACTTTTCAGGCCTCCACTTTTAAAACTGAGATGTTGTAACAGTACTTATGCCTATAATTTTCCAATATAGCCAAGCAAAGCAGAAAATAGAAGATAGAAAAGCCTGGTTGCTATAGACAACACAGCTCATCATCATTTCTTTTGAAAGGCCAGGACTAATGGAATAGGTAAAATCTATTTGTTTCTAAGGCAAAGCTTTCTTCACTTCCACTTTAAGAGATGATTAATGGGAGCGATTTTCTCGTGCGTTCTGCTGATCCTGCTGGACTGCCTTCGCTGAATTCAAGTTGCATTTGGGACTAAATAGCATGATATCTTCTGGCATCACATGTCCCGCCTCAAATGTAATTACAAGCTTTGAGAGGCTGAATATAAAGAACTCATTTAGAACGGCCGTTCAGGTTATTTACTGTGGAACATACATACAGTTATTCAGAACTAGAAAATCATTCAGTCACTAATAGGCCTTTTTTTAGAAAAAAAATGAATAAACCTCTTGAAACAGAGTGGTTTTACTTTAATCAGTACCTCCATGTTAAATTTTGCTGTTAGACCCCAGTCGGAAACTTGGATTTGAGTGTAAGCCATAACAGTGGAGAGGCTCATGGGCTGTACGTTCATTCACACCGACCTGCTTCTCTGGTGCCCACCAAAATGCCGTGGCTGCTGACAGCCAGAAATAGGAAGAACCTTGTTTCCTGCCAAGGAAGAATGACAGCTATCAATCTAGAGCTGCTCTCACAGAGAAGAGCCCGGGGCTTGTTCCACGGGTTCAGAGCAGCCATGATCCCAGGAGACTTGTCACACGCTGGTGTCTCCTATGAGCTCTGACCTTGGCGTGTGTCCTATTTCGTGCCTCTGTTCGTCAACGCGTTGTCCCATGCTTTTCCTTCAGTTTCCTTTAAACAACAACAAAAATAAACAGTTGCAATTTTTTCTGTTCCCTACTACATTTTAGGGACTGAAAGAGCTAGTGACAGTGACATAGACAAATGTCCCAGTGACCATCTAGTAGAGCTGTCTGGGCCTCTGCCAGGCAGCAAGAAAAGGACCTGAAGTAAACACCACTGGGATTTATAAGAAATTGTGTTAATTTTTGTAAGATCTTCCTCAAAACATTAGCAAGCTATTTTCTTCTTTTTCTATCCACTCCACTTCCACTCCCCTGAATTAAACAGATTCTCACAGCCTTTATTTCCCCCGTAGCCCTTAGAGCACTGGTAACTCTTATCAGGATCAAAATTATAAAGCACATATATCTTCAAATACATTATGTCTATTAGAACCGTGAGACCAGCTAGTCTGACTGATAAATGGGAAGGGGTTTCACTGCATAACAAAAGACATCTGACATTTCTATTATTCTAATAGCCATGTGTGGTTATGTGGCCCTCACCACATGTACAAAATATTTTCCAATAATGATATCCCTGAATGACAGTCACCAGGGTAACCCTAATGCAATGGGATTCACAAGAGATTTCATGCATCTGTACATCTTCCCAGTGGGGAAATCTATTTTCAATTCTGACTTCAAGCATAGAATATCTTTTCCTGCCAGACAAGGTCTAATATACCATCCCAATGCCTTGACACTCAGAACACTGCTTTCTTAAGGACAGCACCAGGACCAAGGGAGAACATTAACTCCTACTGCGGAAGTTCGTAGGAAAAGCAACAGCCAGGGTTCATCTGGCGTGTTAAAGAGCCCAGCTTCCCGTAAACAACCCTGCACTAACAGTCAGTGAATAAAGAAAGACTAAGAAAGATCTGAGGATAATCCCTGATGGTCCTTAGCCGATAACAAAATCTCATAAGCCTGGTGCAATGACTGCAAAGAGACCGGAACCATTTCCTTTGTCAAACCTTATTGAACAAAAAGAAGCCAGAAACTATTGTCAGAAACAAAAATCAAAATAAACACCCAAGTTAATAGTGTCAGGTGCTACTGGAGGAACCAGATCAGACTCGTGATTTTAAGTTTGCCGGTGAAGGGTGTGTATCAGCTAGCTTTCTATAGCTGTCATGAAAGTTCCGAGATAGTCAACTTGGAGAGAAGAAAAGGTTTCTCTGGTTCATGATTTTAGAGAGTCCAGTCCACAGTCTCTTAGCCCCATTGCTTTGGGGTCTATGTTGAGGCAACTCATCACACAGGGGTTTTTGAAGACAAAACACACTTTACCCATGGTCAGAAAGCAAAGCAGAAAAGAGGAAGAGGTCAGGGTTCCAGAAAGCCCTTAGAGAGCACTATACCAATGACCTGAAGACCTCCTTGTGACGCCACTCTGGAAACCAAGCCTTTGGGCCTGTGGGGGTCTCTTCACAGGCTATAGAAGAACAAGAACGCTGATTTCAGCTAAACCCAGTAGAAATGGCTTAGTGAAAGGAGGGTGTTTGATCTGAACCTATAAGCAAAGAATTCTTAAAGCAACAAAAATTTACTTTCTAGTAGTACTGGAGGCTACATGGCCAAGATCAATATACTAGAAGACTTGGCTCCTGGAAGCCTGTCTTCATGGCTTGGAGAGGGCCAACCTTCTTTGTGTCTTCACATCCTTGTATGTATCCAAACTCCCTCTGCTGTGAAGGGTCGCTATCATGTTGGACGGGGGCCACATGAATAACGTTTTACCTAAATTGTCCCTTAGTAGTGGAGCTTGTCTCCAAATTCGGGCACACTCTGGAGTACTGGAGAAAGGACACCAGGCTGCCCCATAGGAATTGGAGCAAGAGGACTAGAGTCTAAATACAAGCCAAGGCTCTTTTGTGACTCGAGTTTGTTCAGTGTATTTTATTCTCAGTAATATTTAATGATATATATACTGTACTAATTTAGTGTGTAGCTGTATGCATTTTTCAGCTTTTAATAAATTATTTCTAAAAAACTTACAAATAAAAAAAAAACCCACACACTGTAATTCACTACACCTAAATGAACTTCTTTATGGTTAGAACAACCATTTCAGCATTGTTTTTAAATATTTGCCATTTAGTAATGATTAAATAACTCTTACCTCATTGGGTGGCATGCAGACATCTAGCCGGTGTTTCCACCCTGCTAATCATTCAAAAATGGTAGCTGCTTGTATCACCTTCATTGTCTTAGGAAGTGAGTACCACACCCCAGCCAGGAAGAATGCATCCCTTGAACTACCAAGAGGGGGGCACCTGGAGGCTTGTCCCTGAAAAGCCTCCTCCAAATACTTCCTCGATTCCCTGCACAGCAGGCTCAGCACCTGAACTAACAGGATGCACGGGTGAGATTATCTACAGGAGCACCTGCTCTGCGGAGGTCAGTAGCTGTCCCCTCCTTCCCAGCGCTGCCTGGCTGCATCTTCTTCCTCACTTTGCTTTCTAGACAAGGTGCCTTTACTTATGCCTATGCCATCCCTCCACAACACAAGGCCAAAATAAGTATGAGATGAAAAGGGGGTGGCTTCTTTGGATTCTTTTTTTTCTCCCCCCAGTTGCTAAAAAATAAATAGCCTCAGAAAACCCTGGAAGAGCTTTTATCAAGTACAGTGAGCAAGTAAGCCTTGCCGCCTGCGCAGACTCTAGTGACAGCATCTAATGACAAATGAGTCGCCGTCTGGACCCCAGGGAAAACTCTAAGCAGACCTGGAGCCTCCCAGGAGTCAATCCAAAAAAGGGACCCACCGTTCCTTCTCCAGACCCACAGCAGTCCTCAGCCATCCCTCATTCCTGGCCTTTATTCTGCTTGGAAGAAACAGCCTATGAATTGGAATCTGAGTGAGTCTCCACTCTCTATTCCCAAACTGTGAGGAGTCAGAGAGACAATAATAATATGATTATTATTATGATAAATATGATGGGCAGGAAGTAAGGGGATGGAACCGGTGAGGATACAGGAAAGCTTGCGTTCCTAGCATCTACTTAGCAATTCCGAACACGGCGAGCCAGCGCAGCATTTTCCTGTGCTGTGTCAGACAGACCCATTCCTGCTCTCAGACAACAGGGCCTGAAAGAGCAAAGAGCCCTTCACTGCAGGTCATCTGGCCTCTGGTAACAGGCCTGGAGCCATGTGCTCATACATGGCACTGTGTCTATCAGAATAGACATCGTGGCTTTGCTAAGGAATCAGTGACTATTTACGAAATGTTTTCTTTTCCTGACCACAGAATTCTGCCCCACGAAGACAGTCATGTTCATGGAATCAGCGGATGTCGTTGCACCTGGCGAAGGGGACTCGGCAGATATGGTGAAGGGATGGGAAGCTGATCTGGAATTATCTAGGTAAATCCAACCTAATCATAAGAATCATAAAAGCGAAGAATCAGTCCTAATTAAAGCAGGCTAATAGGAGATAACAGAAAAGTGGACAGACTGGTGACATTACTATTTTTGAAAAAGGCCACAGGCTAAAAACTAGATCAGTGAGAAAATGAATTCTCTTCTCTGAAAGCTTCCAAAACAGAATACAGCCCTCTTGGCACCTTGGTTTTACCCCTAAGGGACTCATATTATCATAAACAATAAATTTTGTGCTTTTATTAAATTTGATATAATTTCTTATGGTAGCAATATAAATCTAGTACAGCTCACTGTTAGATTTCACTGTGATAAATACTGAGAAAAATTAAAGAAAAGCATGTATTTTGCCCCATGGTTTCTGAGTCTCAGTTCATGCCACTGTCTCCTTTGTGTCTGGACCAATGGGTGAGTGGTTCGTCATGGAGGAAAGGTGCTGGAGCAGAGCTGCTCAAAAAACAGCCGTGAAGCAGAAAGACAGGAGGGAACAGGAAAAAATACCGGCCCCAAGGCCATGATGCCTGGCTCCCTACTTCACCTCCCAAAGTCCCCACCCCTCACAAAACAGGTGTATCAGCAAAACATACATGAGCAACGTGGTTGAAGGAAAAAAAAACTTTATATGGAATAAAAAGACATCCAAAGTTCTGGCGTACAAAAACAGTTTTTAACTTTTTGAAACACATCCTCAAAATTCAAAAGCACCGTTAAGCATTGTATTGTATTTTCTTTTTAATGCTGGAACTGAGACTTTGGCTCTATCTTCCCCCTTTATTTGGAACACAGGGCAGCACTGCTTTCAGATTTTTTTTAAAATGAATACGCATGGTGATTAAAGTGTTGACAATAAGTAGGACCTGAATTTGGAGAGCAAGTGGTTTCCAGTTTGGGGAGGAGCTTGAACTGATGCAAGATCATCTCCAAAGCACAAATTTTCAGTGAGCCATGAAAGGGCTTGGTTTCCACTCACCAAGGGCAAGCAGGGGCAATTGTCCATGTTCTTCAGCAAGGAAAACCAGGCTCCTATTGTTCCAAGTAATTGGAGTTACAGGAGAAAAAGTCACTCCTGACTGACTTATTAATTGATGTGGGTAGCTATAAAATGTCCCCCGTTCCTGAGGTGGTGAAATCTTCAGAGCGTGAGAGTGGGAACTGGGGCCCTCTCGTGTGCTTCCAACACATAAAACTGCCAAGTGTCCGTCCTGCCAAGCCACCTCATGCTATTCCTCAAAGGCCACCTGTATGTTTGTACAACACACTTCTGCGTTGAGGGCATCTTCTACACCTGGTGCTTTCTCAATGCAAACATCAAAAGGCATAGTATTTTTAAGACCATAAATGCACACTTTTCCTCATCAAAAGTGAAGTTGTCCTTCACATATTCTTTCCTGTATTGTAGGGCTATTTCCTGTAACAATTGTATTTTTTCTATAGCAGATTATGTCAATGGTAAATATCCCAATCTTATAAGATCAAAATTATATTAAAAATTTTAGTTGATGGTGTTGTAGTCACCTGCAAACTTATAATTACAGATTCATGTATTTTTTTATTCCTGAGGTTATAATTAATTACATCTGCCCCTTCCCTCCCTCCCTCCAAACCTCCCTCCCCACTCTCCTTCAAACTCATGGCCTCTTTTTTCACTAATTGTTATTGCGTGCATGTATGTACATGCATATGCATGTATTGCTAAATATGTGAGCATTTTTAAAGTTGTGTGATTATATATGATGAAACCATGTTGCATTCACTTACAGACCCATAATACATTTCACCACATTTGTTTTCCCATTTTTCTATCTTTATTCCTCCCCCCAAACCTAGGCTCTTGGTATGCTAGCCAAGGACTACATTCCTGATTGCTCTTTCTTTCCCATTCCACCCAATGGCCTTTCCGTTTAGTAGTTATATCTGCATTTGTCCTGATGGTTGACTGGCAAGTTTCAGGATAGAAAGAACTAGAAGTCACATATTACCACACTGAAAATATCCCTATAATACTAGAACGTATCTATTCCTACAATATTAAGGAGTCTCCCTCTGGAAGGGATATTTAATTACATGTATTGTCTAAAATAGAAATCCATTAAACTCTGTCTCTGGGATTCAGCCCTACAGCCTTTGCCTAAACATCATCAGTGACCAGGAGTTCTAAGCAGCTTCTTAATAGTAGGACAACTCCTAGATGTAGCAAGTAAAACCCTTCTTGAAATCCAAGGCCAACTTGCCTCTACTTCTACCCACTGCTCTCACTGCTCTCTTGTCAGTAACACACAGCAGCTGCCCTGCACAGTCTTCTCCCTGCTGCTGCTCAAATACTCAAAAACATTTACAACCTTGAAATGTGTAGACCTCCTCAAAGAATTTTTGGGTTTTGAGATCATAATGGATGTGTGACTCAGTATGTTCTCTCTCAAAGATGTATTGTATGAGCATCTTGTTGTCCCCAGAGAAAATTTACTGATAATTCTAGAAGGCAGCATTTAGAGAACTGTTCGTGTGTGTGTGTGTGTGTGTGTGTGTCTGTCTGTCTGTCTGTTTGCCTGTCTGTCTTGCTTTCTGTCTGTCTCTTTCTCTCCCTCACTTCCCCAACTTTGTTTCATTTTTTTGAATCTGAATCTCAAGATCCTGGGGCCACTGAGGATATCCGAGGGTGAATAAGTTAGAATTGGTTTCTTCCCTGTGGAGAAAGACCAGAAGAGACACAATTATCACTACTAGGCACCTCAGGTCTAGGATGGGTGAGGGAGCAAAGGGCAGGTTTGTCTGGTTTGCTGTTGCTTTATCTCCACGTTATTATCACTTATCTTTATACAGCTTTAATGACCTAATCTTGTCTCAACATTTTCTGGGGGAATTATGAGAGAGTTGTTCATAGATGGATTGTAGATCCCTTTCATGGTAAAGGAAAGGATCTGTCTCTTATTAGGATGAGACCTATAAGGCGATCACTACAAATAGGTATGGTCTTTAGCACCAAACTTAATCAATTAGAAGTAGCTGCCTGGAGCACTAGTTAAAAAAAAATCCAAGGCCTCATCCAGACTCATGAGGAAAGAATGCTTTGATTATTGTTACTGCCATCAGTCATGATTATGACACAGGGCAAAGAAAGTAGGTGAAGGGTGAAGAGAGACTCTGCACATCAGGAGCTGGGCTGGACCCCTGAAGGATGTGAACTTTCTTTAGGCATGAGAAATTCTCGGTACTAAGGAAGAAACTATTTCAGGAAATCTACTGTTGATCTTGTAACTTCACACTGTGATTTCTCCAGGCAAATCACTTCCGACCCTTCCGTGTCATCCGTCAGGGTAGTTTCCAGATCTTTGGGCATCCAGGCTGCGCTCCATAAGATGCATTGTGGCTTATGTCTGCTCTCCCTGAAATGTTATACTCCCTGGAAAGTGGCGAAATAAAAGATGCATAGTAAGCCAAGGCAGTGGTGGCGCACGCCTTTAATCCCAGCACTTGGCAGGCAGAGGCAGGAGGAGCTCTGTGAGTTCCTGGATAGCCAAGACTATATAGAGAAGAAACCCTGTCTTGAAACTCACAGACCCCTCCCCAAAAAAAACAGGAAGAAAGAAAATGCATATCAAGTGTATTTCTAATACTGGGAGCAAAGTAATAAAAAAAAAGTACAAATCTGTGGGTCCATGTTCAGGTGCTCTTAGTGTGGACCACTTAGAACAAGAGGCATCCGACCTCCAGCAGACGGGGTCCATATGGGCAGACACCGCAGTGCTAGCAAAAAGTGTATGTGGAAAAGCAAACAAGTTCTTGTTTGAAAGAAGGTGGATAATTTAATAAATACTTCAGAAATAAAATATGACTACTTCTGTGAAGAACATTTAAGAAACAAGGCTTATTATGGAGAAGTATCTCAGAACTTTTTATGCAGATACATATGGAATTAGATTATACATACATGTAGTATTGATCATATACATATATGTATTTATACCTCTATATTATAACATGTATATAGTAAATATACAGGCCTAAGATGCAACTATAAATGTTGAACATATTCTTGAACTTTTCTGACCTGAACATCTTTTCAAATGGATGTGGAAAAGGAGCGATCATAGAACAGAGAAAAGCTGAGCGTCATCTCCCTTCCTTCAGAAAATTACCCAGTGTCTTTAGAAGCAGATGGCCTCTGGGGACCTGCGTGACCCCAGACCTGGCTCTCTTAGCTGCATGTTAGGAATACCTGGAGTGTTGCGCGGTTTTATTCTTGTTATTTCTTTATTAATTAGTTCCGAAGTTGGCCAATTAAATCAGTTTTTCTGAGGAAGTGGTAAAACAAACAAATGACTCTTCCCAGCCTCTTCTGAGGAGCCAGGCTGAGTCCTGACCAATTTCTAACACTCTTCCACCTACTGCCTTCACTTTCTGAACAGCTGCTCACCCCAGAACACAAGCTGCTGGAATGAAAACTGGCCATGAGCTACGAAAACCAAAGTCTTCCAACTCTGCTTTTACCAGATAACTTCTGTTCCCAGCTGAGTCATGAGGCAACACATTCTCATTTATACAAATTGTAGAGGACACTTCCAGGCTGGGAAGATGTAAGAGAAGCTGAGAGGGGAGCCATATAAGTAAGAAAACTTCTTCCTTCGGTAATGTCTAGACCACAGCTAAGAAGACGGCTCCGAACATGCATGTGTTTTTCCACCATGGGCAAGCATTTGGTACATTTTTAGGTATATGGCAAGTTAAAGTCCATTTGCTTAAGAGAGCATTCTTTCTTTGATGTGATTAATTATGGTCTCTTGGGGAGCATACCAACCTTATCAAAACCCATCTGCATGGTGTTCTCTTAGAACCAACCTCCAGTGACTTTACCATGAGTAGGACTTACATGCCAATGGTCTTCTCAGCACTAAGCAATCCCAGTAAGACAGGTTCTATGTCAATGATTTGAAGGCTGAATGACAGCCCCACACATGACATATGGCTCCAGTGTAAATGTGAAAATAAAATTTCGCTCTTATTTTTCTTCATCTTGACCGTTGTTGTCCATGAATACTTTTTCTTGCTAATTTTTTTCTGCATTACAAGCTAGAATTTGCTGTTTTAAGGGTGAAAATTTTCTTCTTAAAAGTCAAAATATCTAACAGAAAAAGCTAAAGTTCCTCTGCTAGGTTTCAGAACTAACAATGCGTCTTAATCCAGCACTTTCTGTCCTGTGCACATACTGCGTATAACTCCTGGTGCTGACTTTTGTTAGAAATCAAAATGACTTTAAGTGAAATTAGTTTTATAAAAATCTTTAAGAAAGGCAACCCATGTAAATCTGGTAGATCCAAATGGGAAGTATGAACAACAGAAAGAGAAGGAAATAAAAGCAGAAAATATAAGAGAAAAAAAAACAAAAGATGCCAATGAGTGAATAATTGTTAAGCAACTAAAAAATGAAAGAGAAAAATTCAAACATTACTGTATTCTAAGTGAAATACTAAGATAGAGCATAAGAAGAAGCTGAATAAATGTTTACTGAATGAATAAAACAGGGTCATTGCACTGTACAGCCATATCAAGTCAGAAATAAGAAAGGTAGTGGCATTTATAATCCTTAAAGAGATCTAACATTAATCATATATTTCTTATTTTATATTAATGCAAATGGTATTGAACACTTGCTTATACATATCAAAGAGAAAATGCGAGGAATTATATATATGGAAAAGTCAACAAATGATAGCTAGTCATTATAACAGATACAAGGGGAGACTACAAAGTATTGTTTGGGAAAGTAGCCAGCCAGGAGGAAATAAATACCCAGAGGAATGAATAAACATTCGAATTCTAGCATGTTCTAGATTCATCTGATTGGATGCTCCATTTGTCCGCCTAATGACTCTGCCAGAAGACTTAAGATCTCCATATGAAGATGTAGAGAGCTAGACATGGTGGTGCATGCCAGTTATTCCAACTCCTTGGGAGGCTGAGGCCTAAGAATTCCGAATTTTCAAAAATGCCAGCGACAACAACTCTACCTCACAGAGTAGGTAGAACGCTCACCTACTCTGTGCAGGGCCCTGTGTCTGATCCTTAGCACCACAGAAATACATATAAATAATAAGTAGCCAGGCAGTGGTGGTGCTTGGGAGGCAGAGGCAGGCAGATATCCAGGTCTAAGGCCAGCCTGGTCTACACAGTGAATTCCAGGATAGCCAGGGCTACACAGAGAAACCGTGTCTCAAAAAACCAAAAATAAAGAAATCCAAGGCTCAGAAAGTGTTTGTCTCACAAACCTCTTACTAATAAGTAACAAAAATGCATTTCAAACCAGGACCTTGATTCCCTCAGCCAAGCCCCAATCCAGTCGTCCAGCACTTTCTCCAGAGCGATTTGCTACTGGGGTGTCCTCCCAACAGAGAACGACGACAATGAATCTCACTGCTCAGGGCATGCTACAGGGACACACGATCTTGGTCCCACTCCAGGATCACAGAGCCACAGTTGCAGGTTAACATGCGTCCTGGGTGACAGACATGCACACCAGTATTTGAGAAATACTACCAAGAGAGCGGTTTCCCTAGAACTCAGCGCCGCCTTCTTGGGAAATTTTCAAAAATTCCCCCAAACTGAAAAGAGTGGAAGCTATGTCCCATTAATTCTTACCAGTTCCATACTGGACATCAGTAGCCATGCTGTCTTGGTTGTGTACATGGAAATGTTCAGATGGTGGGCTATGATTTGGATGTGTTTTGTTCCCGAAAGATTGGAACATTGGAATCTTAGCCTTCTTCAGTGGCGCGATGTTGAGAGGTGACAGAGCTGCTGAGGAGTAACGCTTAGTGAGAGGTAATTAAGTCATTGGTGGGTATTTCCTTGGAAGGAATTCATGCTGGCTTCACGTAGCGAGCAATTCCTCTAAGTCTGTTATGAAGAAAGTGTGTCTGGCTCAACCCCAGGGTCTGGCTCAGTCTCACCCCGTACCCCCTCCCACTCATACATACTCTTGCCATGATACCATCAGTCACTCGGCCCTCACCAGAGCTGCGAAAGTGGGGGGCCTTGCTCTGGGATCTCCACCACTGTGAGCTAAACGAATCTCTCTCCTTCACCTACCACTCAGTCTTGAGCATTTTGCTGTAGTGTTGGGAAATGGATAATGACATGGTAGGACAGAAAGGAAGAAGCCAAAAGAAAGGGTTCTTCTGATTGGACATGGGGAAGCCGGGTTGGTTTTTTTTTTCCGACAGCATCCCTTAAAAAGCTAATTCTCCACCAAGTGCTGTCTTCTATCGCCTACCCAAAGACACCAGACGTCTGCCACTAGCCTGTTTCTGTCACTAAGACCTCACGCAGTTACACAGTAGGGCAGAAAGTGTCTTCTGGAGATGTGTTCCGAGTTCCCATCAGGGCTAAAGTCGAAGTAAGAACAAGAAGACTGAGGACCTCTTCCAGGCAGGCCCCTCCCACTCAGCCCCAGGATCGTCTGCTCCTACACAGCTGGAGGCATGTCACTCTCAAGGCTCTTAGCTCTGCCAGCCAGCTACCCAGTGGCCTTGAGAAAGTCACAGTCCTTTCTTTGCACACTGCCCCCCCAACCATAAACTGGGCCTCACCTACTTCTCAGGGAAACTAGGAGGATTAATTAGTGTTTGTAAAGCTTTAAGATCGCCTAGATGAAAGTGACTATATGAGTATAAATGATTATTATTATCATCATCATTATTATTACATGAAGTATGGATAGCAGTTTAAGCACGGGGTTACATGTCACCCTGCTGGGACTGATGGATTTCTGGATAAACAAAGGGAACCGGAGGTTGTTATTACCTACCTGTTTTTCCCATGTCTGCTCAGGAATGTATCATCAAGTTTTCCAGGCTGGTAATGCAAAATGAAGGCCTCCTTGGTTCGCTAAGGATGAATGCAGATGTCATGGTAATGACCTAGGACTGGGAACGTCTTGCTCTGTATGTCTCCGTGATCAGGCCGTCCTGCTTCCCGTCTGAACTCCGACGGCATGGCTCTGAACCGAGCCTGCCACTTAGCTTAATTACCAAGGCAACTCAATTACAAGCTTGCATTTTCTTTTCAGGCATCTTGCAAATGAAATTGTGAATAAATGCTGAGAGAATCTGAAATCTCCCCCCAGATGACCTCACTACACAACAGCGTCAAAGACATGGGGAGTGGGGGAGAATTAAGGCCGCTTCTGTCCATCCTGATTAAACTGGAATTGGCCTTGCAGCACATGTTTAATCTTTCCATTCTCACAAGGCCCTGGTTCTACAGTGTGCGTGCACTGAGAGAAGCCCCCAGGTGACAGAACCAGGAATTATAAGAATAGCTAATTAAAGGGCATCCCTGTGGCTTCCAAAGTCTGCATGTCCTGAACATCCTGGAAAAGTCCACAAAGCCTTCTAGGTGTGTGAGTGTCTCTAAAGAGTCACTGCTTTCAGACTTTCTGTGACCCACAGGACTAAGGTCCAAATGTGTTCCTGGACGTGTGTCTTACTCTTTTGGACCCGTACTTGTCAACGGTCCTGAAGTCTTAACTCACGCTAGTCCCTGCGCGAAACTGTTCACTGCGTCTGATCACGGCTTCCCCCGTAAGTCCCCTTCTCTGACACGCTGTCATCTTTAGGAATGTGTAAGCCAGTACAAGCCACATACCCTGAGCCTGTTTGTCATTAGGGACACTCGGTTGCTACAAATCTTTTTCCATGTGGAATGTGTGCTCTCCTCCCCAACTCCTTAGCTGGCCCACTTCTCCGACTGCTTGTCGAAGCATCCTTTCAGGGTCTTAAGAAGACTCGGCTGCGGTTGAAATTTGGTAGAGGGAGCTCGGGCTGAGAAAGTAGGAATCTTAATTTTATTCCAGATAAGATCTTGGAAGCTGTCCATACTCTCCAAAGCCATCAGTTGGAATTCGCTTGGCAACTGAGTACTCCCACAGGCCCCTGCTCCTTTCCTGTGTGATTTATGAGAACCCCTTTTTCCAATAAAGTTGCAAGAACCCGGGAAGCAGTTTCTCACCCAACGTTTTGTAGCTGTAGCTCCCAAGCTGAGCCAAGCTTTAGGAAAACAGACTAGGAGAGGCAAAAAGTCCGGGAGCAAAAAGACCATGGAACAGATTCTATTTAAAGGCAGAGAGAGCATCCTCCTTCAGTCACTGAATTAACGACACGCTTTCCACTGATGCATGGGTTCCAGTGTTGACTTGCAGTCTTGTTTCGGAAGTGTCCTGGCAGTGCTGAGTAACTCCAAATTGTATTATTCTAAAAACCACCTTAAGAACAGGACACTGGGAGCCCTGCGACCTGAGCCCTTAAATGACCACTTGTTCCTTAAATAATCTAATAGTTTCTTACAGTGCCCCCTCTTCTCCATGGCGGTCACAAAAGACCCAGTAAGCACCTGAAACTGTGGATAGTACCCAACCCTGTATATACTACAACTTGTTATGCAGATTCGTCTATGGTAAAATTTGATTTATTCATTGATCTCAGTAAGACTAACATACATAATGAAATGGGCTTTGTAAATCTACAAAGTTATCTCTCAAAATACCCTATTATACCGCACTCACCTTTCTTCTTGGGAGGGTAGGAGAACAACCCATGCCCACTTGAAGAAAGAAAGTGGTGGGTGGTGGGTTAAGCAGCTTTTGAGGTGTGTGTTAGACTTCTACATAAAGGTTACTGGGACACAGGCCTGCAATGTTGAGTCAGTATGATAGCCAATCAGCACTAAGTGACTCTGGGATGGCAGCAGATGCAGTGTGGACACGCTGGACAAAGGAACGGTCCACATCGCACGTGAGGCAAAGTGAGTCGGCACAAGATTTAAAGTCTGCGCATCGTTCCTCTCTAGAAGGATCCCAGCTGACAGTTCAATACATGGGTTCATGCCATGGTTTGGTCCATGTAACTAAAACTGACAAACAAGAGCACAGATACTGGGGAGGCACTGCATCTGTAAGATGAAGTTGGCAGAGAGCACCACTGATGGACAGACCGCTCTGAAAGTTTCTACAAGGGCTGAGTGCTCTCCAGGTGGTTAAGGGACAGCCTGCTGAGGCTGTTGGCCTCCCTGGCTTTCACAAACAGACATTTGTTGGAAAAGGTGTGTTAAACGAAGAGTTGACATTCAAGGAAGTAGACAACGTCTGCCTCAAAAGATCTCCCAAGTCACTGCAAAGTGTGACTATGATGAGGCGAGCCCAGAGGAATTAGAAGAGCTTGGCAAGCACATGGTGATGAAAAGGCAGGGGTATTTTTGTCCAAGTAAATCCCCACAAGCAAAGTTTCAGGGACATATACTGCACGAGGTAGCCAGGAAGGAGCCAGGCCTGTCTCCTGTGAACTGACTCAGCCCTGAGATCAGGAAGGAAGTGTGGAGGTCTCCTGTCGTTCTCCTCCCCACTAATCTGAACCCATTTCCTTCATTCCAGACCTATCTTTGTGTCCACCCCCCCCCACAGCTCTAGGGTCAAACTAAAGCGAACGAGAGGTAAGTACTGCAGAAGACCCCAAGGTTCAAGGTCTTCATTTACAGACGCCTCACCCCTCCACCTTCCTGACTGTGGTGTGTGTGCCTGGTGGAAGGAAGGATGGAAGAGAAAAGGTGGGGGCTGGAGCCGCCCTCCACCCTCTCTATTACAGTGAAGAAATATTTCACCCCACCCGAGTTCCTGTGCAAATGTGCCTGCTTCCTTTCCCATTGTTCAGCTTGAAGAGCTCCTTGCTCCTGTCTCTCCTGCCCACTGTAAGATGGGAGAGGGGAAGCAAGGAGGCCAACTGAGCAAAGTACTGTGTTTGTGAGTAGCAATATGTTGCTCCTCATGAAGGGTGAGTGTCTTGAATGTTTCCTGCTTTGGTGACTCTTCCGTCAACAGCTCTCTGTTGTTCTTAACTCCCTTTGATCCTATCTCCTTTGGCCTGTGACCACTAAGAACCAGAGGACCATAAGCCAGGTCTTACACAGACCTTCTTCTCTTCCTGCCCATACCAGACAACTGTATTTTACTCACTGCCCTCCAGCTGGCAAACAGCTATACCAACCTGCAGTTCCTCAAGGGCCAGGAAGCAAACACAGCAGGGTTTGAGTCTTTGGAATCCACAGTGTGCAAAATGGGTTACGGCTTAGAAAAAAAGCAATGAGTCCAGACCAGCCTGGAGAATACTGCAGATATCTCCGCTGGACCTGCTCTGGATCCACTCACTGGTTAAAAACAGCATCTTAAGGTGCACAAGCCAGAACTTCCTGGAAAAGGAAATTACTATTTCAAGGGCAGGAGTGCAGTATTCTCAGCAAACAGAGCGAGTGTGTGTGTGTGTGTACACATACGTGTGTGTGGGCACACACAACATGCTGTGCCTCCATGTGTGCACTGTGTGCATATATGAACCCCTAGAGGGTGACATCTGGTGTCCTCTTCGGTCACTCTCCACATTATTTTAAGACACGATTTCTCACTGGCTTGTAGCCTTTGCAGTTTTCAAGGTAACTGGGCAAGCTCACTGCCAGCAAGCCCCCCGATTTGCCTGTTTTCAGCCCTCGCTCCTGGATTACAAGCACACCACCACACCCAGTTTTTATGTGTCTGCTGGGGATTTGAATTCACGACCTAATACTGTACAATGGGTAATTTACTACTAAACATCTACATTTTCACAGGTTCTGTGTGTTGCACTGTAACTGATCATACTACATACCTGAGAAGAATCAAAAGCAGTTTTTTTTAAAGTGGCTTTAAAAAAATTCCTTATACAATCAGCTTAAAGATAAGGTGACACTTAATGAAGAAAGGGAAAGTTCTCATAGAACAGAATTTGAATTATTAAAAAGTTTATTTCATCTGTCTTATTGTTTGCAAATAAATTATAAGACCTTTAGTGCCTACAATATATGAATTTGAACAATAGAGGAACCAGACAGTCAGATGTAACCCATTCCTGGCCCTGGAGCTTTCATTTGGTGGCAAAAAATGTCTAGTTAGACCATTGACTCCCCCGTTATTAGGTGACTCTATATAGATTTCTACCATATATGTATATTTTTGGAAGGTTTTATGGTGCTAGGTTTCCATATGACCCCTCAAATGGCCCTTAGAGTTAGCTGGCCCTCCCCAAGTTCCCTCCATCACACCCTCTTCTCTCCTCCCATTTTATCCTCCTACTCCAGTCTCCCCTGTATCTCTGTAACTGTATTGCCTATTTCTCCTTCCACAGTAGATCTTCCGTACCATTCTCATCCCTTACTCAATACTTAGTCTCTGTGGTTATA
The DNA here is from genome assembly GCA_001685095.1 of Ellobius talpinus. Lineage (NCBI taxonomy): Eukaryota > Metazoa > Chordata > Mammalia > Rodentia > Cricetidae > Ellobius > Ellobius talpinus. Next base: position 22,502 of record LOJH01003440.1, on the reverse strand, counting down.
TGAATTGTAGCTTGCTTATAGAAGGCTTGAAAACTGACATCTACATATAAGATAATACATACAATATTTGCCTTTTTCAATCTGTGTTACCTCGGATAGGATGACTTTTTTCCAGTTCTATCCATTTACCTGAAATATTCATAATTTTATTTTAACAGCTAAGTAATATTCTATTATGTGCATGTACCATATTTGCATTATCTATTTGTCAGTTGAACATCTAGGCTATTTCCAAATTCTGGTGATTTTTGAATAGCTCAGCAATGAATATGATTGAGCAAGTATCTGTACTAGGATGTAGAGTCCTTTGGGTGTATGCCTAAGAGTGGGATAGATGGATCTAGAGGTAGATCTATTCCCAGCCTCCTGAGAAGCCCCCACACTCATCTTCATAGTGACTGTAAGTTTGCACCTCACCAGCAATGAATAAGTGTTCCCCTTTCTCTGCATCCTTGCCAGCACGAGCTGTCATTTGTTTTGTTGACTTTGGCTATTCTGACTGGGGTAAGATGAAACCTCAGAGTAGTTTTCGTTTGTATTTTCTGATGGCTAAGGATGTTGAACATTTCCTTAAGTGTTTCTCAGCTGTTTGTGTTTCATCTTTCGAGAACACTCTGTTTAGTTCTATGCCTCGTTTCTCTTCAGTTTTTTTTTAGTTCTTTATATAGTTCAGATAATATAACCTCTATCAGATGTGTAATTGGTAAAGATCTTTTCTCATCCTATAACTTGCAACTTGTTAGAATGATGGTGTCCTTTGTCAGACAGAAGCATCTGTTTCTTGAGGATCCATTTATTGTCGATTTTAGTGCCTGTGCTATTGGTTTTCTGTTCAGCAAGTCAACTCCTGTGTCAATGTATTCAAGACTATTCCTCGCTTTCTCTTCTCTCATATTCAGAGTATAGAGTCTTTGGTTGGCGTCCTTGATCCACTTGGTGCTGGGTTTTTTTGCAAGGTGATAAATATGAATCTATTTGCATTCTTCTACATGCAGGCATGTGGTGTGACCTACACCATTTGTTGAGGTATCTATCTTTCTTCCCATGGGTATTTTTTGTTTCTTTGTCAAAAATTAGGTATTCATACAAGTGGAGACTTATGTCTGGATCTTCAATTAGAGTCCATTGGTCAGCATAACTAATTTTATGCCAACACCATAGTTTATTAAAAATAACTCTATAGTACAAATTGAAACCTGGGATGAGCTCCAAAAGCTCTTTTTTATTCAGGATTACTTTAGCTATTCTGGGTTTTTTGTGTATCTTTATGAAGTTGAAAAATCTTATTTCAATTTCTGTGAAGAATTATGTTGGAAATTTGATGGCGATTGTATTGAATCTGTAGATTATTAGGTAGAATATCCATTTTCACTATGTTAATCCTACTGACTGTGAGCATGGGTAACCTTTCTATTTATTGGTGTCATTGTCATTTTCTTTTTTGATGTCTCAAAGTTTTTAATAGGCAAGACTTTTGCCTGCTTGGTTACTTATCCCAAGTTGTCGTTTTGATGCTATTGTTAAAAGTATTATTCCCCTGGTTTCCTTCTCAGTCTGTCATTTATATATAGAAGGGCTACTGATTTTTGCCTGCTAATTTTGCATCCTGCTACTTTTATGAAGGTGTTTATCAGCTGTAGGAGTTCTGCGGTAGAGTTGTTTTGGGTCTTTTATATATAAAATCATATCAACTGCAAATAAAGGTACTTTGACTTCTTCCTTTCCTATTTGAATCCCCTTGACCTCCTTCAGTTGTCTTATTACTCTAGCTAAGACTTCAAGTACTACCTTGAATAGGTATAGAGAAAGTTGACAGCCCTTACTTGTACTAGATTTTCACGGAAATGTTTTGACTTTCTCTCCAGGTTGATGGTGACTGTGGATTTGCCATAAATTGCCTTTATTATGTTGAAGTATGCCCTCTGTAAACCTAGTCTCTCCAGGATGTTGGATTTTGTCAGAGGACCATGACTGCATCTAAAGAGATGATCTTTTTTTGTTTTGTTTTGTCTTTAAGTCTGTTTAAGTGGTGGAGTACATTTATTTATTTGCATTTGTTGAATCATCCATGCTTTCCTGAGATAAATCCTACTTGATCATGGCAAATAATCTTATTAGTGTGTTGTTGGGCTTACAAGTATTTCACTGAGCATTTTTAACATCTAGTTCATAATGGGTATCCAATTGTTATTTTCTTTATTTGGTCTTTACATGGACTAGATATCAGGGTAATTGTGGCCTTATTTAAAAAAATAAATAAATAAACCCTGGGACTGTTTCTTCAGTTTCTATTTTGTGGAATGACCTGAGGAGTACTGAGGTGGCATTCGTTTGTCTTTGAATGTCTGGTAAAAAAAAATCTGCACTGAATCCATCTGGCCTGGGCATTTCTTGGTAGGGAGACTTAATTTCTGCCTCAATTTCACATGGAGTCCTGGGTCTGTTTAAATTGCTTACCTGATCTTGATTTAACATTAGTAGGTCATATATATCAAGCAATTCATCCACTTCGTTTGGGTTTTCCAGTTTGGTAGAGAGCAGTATGTCCTTATGACTCTGAATTTCCTTGGTGTCTGCAGTAATGTCCCTTTTTATCTCTAATTTTATTAGTCCAGCTCTTCTCTCTGTGTCTTGTAGTAAATATTGTTTATGGTGTGTCAATCTTGTTGATTTGCTCAAAGAACCAACTCTACATTTTATTTATCTTTTTATGATTTTGTTGTTCGTTTGTTTGTTTGTTTCTATCTTATTGATTTCAACACTGAGTTTAATTATTTCTTGCCATTAGTGTTGTGAGCCTTCATGATGTACCATAGGTTTGGATATATTGTGTTTTTATTTTCATTCAATTATAAAAAGTTTTTAATTTCCCTCTTGGTCTCTGCCTTGACCCATTTTTTATTTGGCATTGATGGTTCTTTTTCCATAAGTTTGTATAGTTTCTGCTGTTGATATCCAGCTTTAACCTAGAGTGGTCAGATAGGATGCAAGGTGTTATTTCAATATTCTTGTATGTGTTCAGCCTTGCTTTGTGTCCAGATAAGAGGTTAATTTGGAGAAGGTTTCATGACCTACGGAGAAGACAGTGTACTCTGTAGAGTTTAGGAGAAATGTTCTGTAGGTGTATGTAGATCCATTTGATTTATAGTTTAGTTTTTGTCTAATGACCTCTCTGTTTGTGAAAGAAAAGTATTGAAGTCACACATTATCACTGTGTGAGGGTCATTATGTGATCTTAGTCATTGCAATGTTTCTTCTATGGACTTAGTTACTCTAGTGTTTAGTGCATACCTGTTTAGGACTGTAATATTCTCTTTGATTTTTCCCAGGATGAGTATATAGTGTCCTTCCCTACTCTTCTGATTAATTTTGGCTTAAAGTCTTTTTTGTCAGATATTAAAATGACTTCATCTACTTTCTTCTTGAATCCTTCTGCTTGGAATATCTTTTTCATCCTTTTACCCTGGGGTGATGTCTATCCTTGCTGTTGAGGTGCGTGTCTTGGATACGGCAGAAATGGAGAGATTCTGTTTTCTAATCCAAACTGTCAGTTTGTATCTTTTTATTGGGGAATTGAGATCATTAATATTGACATTTATCAAGAAGTATTGACCGATTCCTGCTAATTGTTTTTTGTTGTGGTGTGGATTTCCTCCCTCTTTTGATTTACTGCTCTGAAATTATTTATCCCTTGCATTTTCTTGTGTTTGGTTAAGTACTACTTCAGATCGAAGTTTCCTTCTAGCACTTTGTGTAGACCTGAACTGGTAGATAGATGATCGCTTAAATTCGGTTTTACTGTGGAATTTTTTTCTTCATTAATTTTTATTGATGATTTTTCTGGGTTGGCATCTGTGGTATCTCAGAGGTTATAAAACAGCCATCAAGCCCTCTGGCTTTCACAGTCTCCATTGAGACTTGGTCTTTACCTCCTTACAGCTTTTAATATCCTTTCTCTGTTTCGTATATTTAACTTTTTTATTATATGCCATTGGAAATTTATTTTTTGGTCCAGTCTATTTGGTGTTCCATATGCTTTTTTGTACCTTAATAGGCATCTCCTTCTTTAGATTGGGGAAGTTTTCTTTTATGATTTTGTTATAAATGTTTTCTGTGCCCTTTGACCTGGTTTTCTTAACTTTCTTCTATCCCTAGTCTTCACAGATTTAGTCTTTTCATAGTGTCTCAGATTTCCTGGATGTTTTGTGCTTGGATATTTTTAAGATTTAACATTTTCTTTGAGATACTTATTTCTTCTACCTTCTCTTCAACACCTGAGATTCTCTCTTCTATGTTTTATAATCTTTTGGTAAAACTTACCTGTGAAGTTTTTGCTTCACATCTTAAGTTCTTCATTCCCAGGGTTTTTTTTAGTAATTTTTTTCTTTGCCAAATTCTATTTTCATGTATTGAATTGTTTCTTGTTTTCTTCCATTTAATTGAATTGTTTTCTTAAATTTTATTTAAAATTTTTTTTNNNTGTGTGTGTGTGTGTGTGTGTGTGTGTGTGTGTTTTCCGGGGTCTGTTGAGGGATTAATTGACATCCTTTGTAAGGTCCTTGAACATATTCATAGTTGGTATTTTGAAGTCCTTGTCATATGTTTCGGCTATATTACATTTATCAGGGCCCCTGCAAAAGAGCTGTTGAATTCTGCTGGAAACATGTTATCTTGCTTGTTCATGTTTGCGTTTTTGCACTGAGATCTAGGATTCTGGAGTTACGATTTTTTGTGGGATGGAGCAGTATTTCTTGATGTCAGTATCTGAATTGGCTTTGTTGGGTGGATTTCCCATTCTCTGGTTTTTGTTGCCCTCTCTGGATCCTAGGCAAGTGTGGTGACTGTGGAGTCCCTGGGAGAGATTGCTTGTGAGTCACAGACCAGTATGGCCACTTGGAGTCCTTGCTAGAAAGATTGGTGGCTGACAGAAAGAAAATGGGGGATGGGCTAGAAGAGAAGGCTGAGAGGATTGGTGGGAAAGAGTTAAGTAGAGTCTTCATCAAGAGATAGAGCCCCCCAGGAATCCACTATAAAATATTTTTATTTGATGTCTCTTCAAACACATCAACTCTGGGCATTCAGATATTTAGCTAAGGATTTCCCTTCTTTTATATAGTTTTTGCAATCCTATGTTATTAGAGCTATAAGAGGATCTTTGTGATCATAGAAACCTTATTATGGAAGCTTTCATCCATGGCTTATAGAAATCTAATGTGAGTTAAGCCAGTTTCTCATCAAGCTAAATGCTCAATGCTCACCTGACATTAAGAATCCAATTACAAGGCTAATAATTTAGAGTGGTTTCCTAGCATGTGGGAGGCTCTAAGTACAATTCCCAGCACCAAAATAAAATAAAAAAAATAATTGGTTTTGGTTCTGTAAGTTGTGTCTCAATAAAGTTGTATAGAAGGGGAGTCCAAAAAAAAAAGTCCCAAAAGTCTAGAAGGGAAGGGAAAAAAGGGTTTTCCTTTCTGCCCTTGTCTCTGCTGTCTTTCACAAGCATCATCCTCACTTCCATCTCCTTACATGATCAGAGCAGTTCAGAAGCTCCTGTAGGATCATTCTATATATGTTTCTATTCACGAGCATCATCCTCACTTCCATCTCCCTAGATGACCAGAGTGGTCCAGCAGCTACTGCAGGATCATTCTGTATGAGCCTAACAATGCAGTGAAAACAAATCCCCCTCTCAACAGTTCCAACAGTAATGATGACCAAAATGGCTTTCCAGGGAAAGGAAAAAAGTCTGGAAAGTAATATTTGCAATTCCCAAGGTCAAGTTCAACCTGCCAAGATGAGACTATTAAATGTGGCACTGGGAATTGATACACAGGAGTCCATCACATAGCTTTCCCACCATGGAGATGTGTGGCACACAGGTAACCTCAAGACCATAGTCACATGAAATGCAGCACAATAACTAGAAATGACGAGTTTTCAACTTTTATAGTATTTGTCTCAATGTAATTTAATTATGAGTTTGCATAATCTGTAATGGCTGCATGTCACAAATTGCTTGCAAAATTAGAAAGTTACTGATTTCCTTTCGTAGACCACTATGAACTAGCACCCCTCCCAGAAAAAAATTCCAGATGTGTGGTTTTACAAGAGGCTGGGGTCACATGCCCATTTTCNAATTTAATTATGAGTTTGCATAATCTGTAATGGCTGCATGTCACAAATTGCTTGCAAAATTAGAAAGTTACTGATTTCCTTTCGTAGACCACTATGAACTAGCACCCCTCCCAGAAAAAAATTCCAGATGTGTGGTTTTACAAGAGGCTGGGGTCACATGCCCATTTTCAGTTCCATCTCTGTATCCGCAGGGATGTAGTGTTTTGACTGGCCACACGGCTTGCGAAGGAGTCAGGCGACCCAGTGCAGTCTGACACTGTGGAAGGTAATGAGTGGTTCAGAGATGGAAAATGGGGGCAAGGAGGTTGGGACAGGACCTTTCTAACTCTTTAACAACTCAAGGAGAGGCAAGAAGCATGAACATAGAATTTATTGGACACTTGAAGAAGATGGTGCTGAATTTTTCACCTAGTACCACAAGTACACAGAACCCTATCTATGAGAAATTGAAGGCCTGGGCATGGTAATTGGCTGGCTCAGAGCCCCAAACATGCAGTGAGTCTCAGAGTCAGAAAACAGAGCCGACTTTTGCAGTGGAGTAGTCAGTCATATTAGGAGAAATGCAGAATCCTGAAAATAATTTTTAAAGACCAACAAACACCTTAAAATGCCATTTCACCTAAGAATTTAGCATTTGTGAGCTAGTTTCAAGACAGATTTGCTCAGTGGTCCCTTTTTAGGAATGCTCACTCCAGCATTGTCAAAAGAGATTGCAGATAATTTAAATAGATGCTAGTAAGCAAACAGTTAAATAATATCTATCATTTTTATGTTATGATTACACAATTTGTCCTCATATACCCCCTGAAGAGAAGAGAAATGGAGTCTGTATTGTAGGATTTTTTTAATGCTCTTAACTTACATTTTATTGGTGTGTCTTCGTTGTACATAGTGATGGGTGTCATAAAGGCGATGTCTTTCAAACACACGAAGTCTTTGACTGTATTCCCTTTCCCCACCTTCCGTACCCCTCCCTTAGACCTCCCCTTAGTCTCCTCCCAGGTCCCCCTTCTGCATTCATGCCATACGTAGAAATGATTTTATGTGTCTCGATAAAAATCTAGGATCCTATTTTTTGGGGGGAAAAAGAAACATGTCTGAAAAGACAGAGCATATTAAAGTATTAACCAGGATCATCCCTATGCTGAACAAAAATTGTCTTTTAACAGTTATTATTTTTGCATTTTTAAAGGTTGTTTACATGTTCAATCCATTGACTACAAGAACTGAGCTCTGCCTGCAATCGTCATTAGTACTCGTTGTCACCAGCACTGCATTCATCCTTGTTTAAACCCTGCGGAAATTATTCTGCTGGGGACTGGTCCATTTTGTGGCGGGGGGGTACTAAACAGGGAGAGGGACTGTATTCCAGCCTCCAGCACCAAGCCCTTCTCTTTTTACTCTGTGCAAGCTAACTCTTTCAAACTTGTTCTAAATCAGTAAGAAGCTGTCTGCTTTGCGAAACCGCTGTAAAACGCAGAAATGGTTGTCAACTCGGACTTTGTCCAAGAATCCCCCACTTTCCCATTTCAAGAACAAACTCGGGGTCATCGGCTTTTGAATCTCACTCCAATAATGGTGCAGAAAACCCAGAGGGCCCGGTTTTGAAATTTATACGACTAGAGGAAATTGAAAAGACAAAATGATGTAAAGGACATGAGACAGGGGGACAATTATATATATAGAAAACTAACTTTTTTTCATGTCACTTAAAGGAAAGTATATATCTTTTGCCAATCACAGTTGGTTTTTAGATGATCCAGATTCCCAAATTGAAGACAAACAATTGCCAAATCAATGCACATGTCCAGGAGACCGTCCACCCACCCCAGTAGAAATCTACAACTCTAGAAATCCTTTGTTTTCAAGGAACACAGAGAAATAAGAGGCAACCACAGCTCTTCACAAACACCGGCTCCAACGCCCAGATGTCAATGTCACAGCTCTTGCTTTGGAAAGAAAGCTTTACTTAGAAACAGAAGGTATGATCCTTGGCCTGGCTCTGCAATCTACAGGCTCTGGGATGTGATGGGGGTGTACCAAACACTAAACACTAAAGTCAGTCTTTTGGTCAATAAATACAAACCGCATGGTAGCAACACAGATATGCACACAAAGGCTGGTAGATATGGGATGCTCAGTAAACTATGTGGTGAGTTGGCCAATAGTATCAAACTTACTTTGCAAACTGCAAAATAACCCCTTGGCAGCGTTTAACACTTGCCTAAGACAATAGCCCATTCTTCATGTTTTTCCTTTTTCCTATCTTCATGAGGGAAGGAATGTTGTCCTTTTGCTATTTATCGCTGTGCCTCCAGAATCTAGAAATGTGCCTTGTTCATATTAGGCCCATAGTATTTATTAAATAAATCTGTGAATGTTCCTGTCACCAGTTAAGCCCTTAATGAAAAGCAATGTTGCTACTCGCTTGTGAAGCATGGGTGAGCATTAAAGACGGTGTGTTTCCAGGAGTCTTCAACTGTTTCCTCTATCCTACTTGTTTTGAGTTTAATCATAGGCTCACCCTTACTTAGGATCTACCTGGATCACCAGAAGCAGTTTTGCTGGGAGTCTCATGAAGTCAATTTAGGTGAAGAGATTGTCCCAGAGTCAGCCCCCTCCATTAGTCACATCTGTTTCTAGACTCCTTTCACCTTCATGGATGTAAAACAAAGGCTTAGGGTAAAATGCAAATGGTGTCTCTTCTCCTAAAGTCCTGACCATCAGATAGCAATGTGGACAGCACACAGGGCTCTCAGCACTGAGTTTTGCATTCGCTTTGCATCAGTTTCCAGGGTGAGCGTTCTGCCCATTGACTGCATTAGTACCTAACACTGGATGCAGATGACATAAGGCAGACCCACTTAGATTTGACAGAGAGCAGCAGACCCCCCATCTCAGGAGCATGTGCTTCAGCACAGCAGGGGACTGACTGCCTGTGCTTGGGTCACTCTGCTGACTGAGCCTCACACAAAGCCTGGGACATACTATCCTTTCTTTTCTCTAATTAAATGTGTTATTTAATATTCTTGCATGTATACAGTGTGCTTGGAGTCAACCCACCCCCTTCCCCGCCCCCAATTTCTCCTCTACTCCCACAACTTCAACTTCATAAGCACATTCTCTCTCTCTCTCTCTCTCTCTCTCTCTCTCTCTCTCTCTCTCTCT
>LOJH01003440.1:0-13169 GCA_001685095.1 Ellobius talpinus | reverse complement strand
TCTCTCTCTCTCTCTCTCTCTCTCTCTCTCTCTCTCTCTCTCTCTCCTCCCAATTTTATATCCACTGAGTCCACTTAGTGCCGCCTGTATGGACATGGGTGCATGGTGTGGGACTATCTACTGGAATATGGATAGCCTTTAAGGGCTAAAAACCCTGAAAGGAGTCACTGTAGTTCTCCAAGTAGCCGTCAACAGGTGATGGCTCCTCAGAAGGTGGGATTTTACAAGAATGACCAAGCTAGGATTCTGTCTGACTTGATCTTGTGCAAATCCTATGCATGCAGTCGCAGCCATTATGAATGCATGTGTACAACTGCTCTGTTGTGTCCTGAAAATACTGCTTTGCTATGCACATCCACTGCCTCTGGCTCTTCTACTCTTTCTGCCCTCTCTTCCATGGTGATACCTGGGCCTTTTGAGGGAGGGAACATGATATAAATATCCCATTTAAAGCTAAGCACTCTACAGTTTCTAATCATCTGTCTGTTGACCAGTTGCTGGTCTCTGTGTTAATCACTATCTACTCAAAAAAGAAGCTCCTCTGATGAGTATTGAAACCTGTACTAATCTATGGGAACAAAGATAAGAACTTAGGGATCAGTTTATTGCTATGTCCATTTAGCAGAATAATAGGACTTACGACATAGTCATTCACAAGGCTTGGGGCCCAGTTAATGATACCAGGAGTGGGTTCCTTCTTACAGAGTGAGTTTTAAATCCAATCAGAAAGTGACTGGTTGTTCCTATAATATTTATGCCGCTATTGTGCCAGTGGTCATATCTTACCAGGTCAGTTGTTATTATAGCTCACAGGGTCTACTGCTGTATAAGATTCGTGATGATGTTTCTCCCCTAGGAGAATGCACAGAACCTTCTAGCTCTATGAAAGCTAACCAACAAGAATGACTATTCCAGGTTGGTACCCCCTTTATTTCTCCCTGTCCTACTATTCAGGTACATGGTGTCTGTGGTAGTTTGAATGGGAGTGCTCCCATAAGCTCATAGCTTTGGATACTTTGTCCCTAATTGATGGAACTGTTTGAGAAGGATTAGGAGATGTGGGCTTGTTGGAAGAACTATGTCACTTAGAGCTCTGAGGTTCAACAGAGTCATTCCCAGTGTGTCTCTCTCTGCTTCCTATTTGCAGACCAATACATGAGCTCTCAGCTACTGCTCCAACCCCATGCCTGTTCCCTGCTCTAATGGACATGAACTCCAACTCTCTTAAACCATAATCCCCAAATAAACTCTTTCTTCTATAAGTTGCCTTACCATCAAGTCCTGGAGGGAAAGAAAGAGCAAATGCAATAGCCTGTAATGTTTGGAGGTCTGCAGGATATCACTGACCAACAACTCAAAAATAGATAACTCATTCCTGAGAGTTGGCTTTTCATTTCATAGCCAATAGTTTCTAAGGTTGTTGCCCCATTATAAGATAACACAATATAAATCTCTTTTTTAAGTGTATAGAGTAGCAGAAAGGTCTTGGCTGGTTCTCTTTCAGGGAAAGATTCTCAGTCTGGTTATCATTCAGAACACAAAGCTGTCCTTAGACAATGGGAAAGCAGGTCTGTGCACAGGACTGACAGCCCCAGAGATGGCCATCACAATCTTAAGAAAGGCAGAGATGAGCTTGCTGCAGGAAATATCAGTATATAACTAAAGAAGGGCGAATGTGTTTGGTTGTCTGATCATCCCTCGGAAACAGCTATCGTGTGTACAGAGATAGGCGGGTGCTGGATGTTTATAGGCCATCGTTGATATTTTTTCTCTGAGTTCTTACACTGGGTCCAAAGAACCCAAACCAAAATGCAGTCACACTAAAGTTCTACATGATCCTTACAATGAGGATGAAATCTGAAGCGAAGCTACCTGCTTATGTGCTGCTTTCTAATTCCAACCCTTTTCTGCCTGAAGAGCCAACCTGCTCTATCCAGCGCATCTTTGTGCCTTAGAGAGAAATGATGCCTGATTCTAGGATTGCTAATAAAAGCCAGCTGGAATTTTACATAAGTGAAAGAAGGAGGGAGTGAAGGACAGAGAGAGGGAAAGAGAGAGAGGAACAATGGTAGGATCTTAAACCAAAGCGAGCAATCATAACAATGTCAGCCAATAAGAAATTTTGACTTCTATGTTTTGAAAGGCAGTTACTAAAAATTACCAACCTGTCCTCAAATAATTTGTTCTTTGTCATTTGCAATAATTACAGCAAAGAAAGGGAAAAATATTAAAATCAAATTCCCCACTCTGTGTCCTGAAGAAACTTCATTTTTTACCTGTTTCAGAGGCATTTAGTGAAAAAAAATTCTTTTCTCTCAGACAAGTACAATCGTCTTGTGAATCTTTCGCATGTATTCTAACTTTGACAGGTAATTAAACAGGTGTAGGGGAAGAACTCACCCGAGTGACAAGCTGCTTTTCAAATACCTGAAAGTCATCTCTCATCTCAGAAGTGGCTTCCTCAGTTTCCCTCTTGTTGACACGGCGCAGTAACTGAAGTTCCTGCCCAGAGCCACTCTCAGACTTCCAAGCATGAAAAGAACATCAAGTTGCGTTCCCTTTCAAACCCAGTGCAGCAGGCGCCTAATAAAGCCGCCTATAAAATGGAGAGCCAGGAAAGGCTGGGGCTTCACAGCTGCATGGCTACACTCAGAACTAAGAGGAGGCCTAAGTGGCCCGCCTTGCTGGCAAGCTGTAATTCTTTATCAGCCCTGTGGAAGGTAGAATGTTTCATTTATTCTTAACTTTCTAGAGATGACAACCCAAATTTATTTAATATAGATGGAATGCATCTGGCAAGCATTCTAGAGAAAAAGGAAAGAGTTCAGTTTTGAAATGAGTTGGCATTACTTAATAGGAGCATTAGATGGGGAAAATGGAAGCCCATTGGCCGAACTTCAGTCTGCATTATTGCAATGTAGACCTGGATTCCACAGGGGATGTCATTTCTAACAATCATTGGCAGGAGGAAACAGCCAAACAAGATGTGTAAATGACAAGTGCTTACACCGACAGCTACAAGAAGCGAGCCAGTATCTCACCCAAAGAGCATCTCCACTGAGGCGCTCTGAGGCCAGCAGCACGTTGCGAATTGAGCCTGCTCTCCAAGGAGTGGGGTGATTTCCAAGGCTCAGCAAATCTCAGACATAAGTCCTGAAAAGCTGAGGAAAGAAAAAAAGCCATACCATAAAACACAGAGTTTTATCTGTCTCAAGAAATATGTTATAAGTTCAACTTTCTCCTAGAAATGTCCAATAATTGAAGAGTTCAACTATAATTAATCTTTACACCCAAATGGACTGCCCATTATCCAAATGCAAATAATGTCTGAAACATCCTTCTGTGCTTTGACAGGAGACAAAGCTGTGGGGAAAGGGACACATGACAAAGCTTGTGCCGCCACCTTGGAGCTGGGCTCTACAGTTAACGATGAATGTGCCCAGGGGTGCCATCGGCCGCTCATGTGTCCACTTCAGTGTGACTTGTCTGAACGAGTTACAATTGGAGAGGGAGCGAAGCGCATGACATCTAGTATTCCTTCAATTTGCGTTTTTCTTCAGTCTCCCTGTTGACCGCTCTCTGGTAGGTAGAAGGATGAACCACTAGTTTCCTGCTCTGCAACAGATGTCTGAATAAAAACCAAACATTGATTTAGTGGTTTTATTTTCAATTTACTTTTAAACAAAAAGTGACAGGGAGTATTTCTCCCAAGAAGTTAAGTAAAATGAGCCCTCATTCAACTATGTGTAACAGCACAAAACCACTAAACTAATGCCAAATTACACCTCTGTCTTCCTTTTACCCATGGCTGGGGACTTTCAAGCCATGACTGAACAAAACTATGTGATGGCATGAAAAATTGTATAGAAAGTTAAAGAAATAAGAAGTCAATGAGAGAGATTGTTTCCATATTTGGACCTAACTAGTCCATGCCCAATTCTGACCTTTTGGTTTATACAAAGATTTGCTCAGAGACAGTGGGAATATAGCAAGCAGAGCCCTTCCCTCAGAAAGTCTAAAGCTAGCCACATGTGTGAGTAAGTCACCATCTCCATAAACTCCACCATATTTTGATGAAGATTCTTAAAATTAAAATTAGGCATGTGAGAATACCATGCAAACTATAGACTATCTGAGGGAGGGTGCTAACATTTAACTGAGGGCCCCATTCATCTGAGAGACACCGAGGTCATATTGGCCAATGCGTCACCACCACAAAACAGTCTGAGTGGGCTCAGCCCCTCAGAAAAGCTTGGAGCTCTGTCAGCTGCAAAGCAGAGGAATAGCAATGCTGAGCAAGGGGCCAAGGCCAGCATCCTGGGATTGTCTTATAAAGTGAAAATGAAATGTGTATTTATTATGCATTTTAAGAAGTATTTTGTATATATTATAGACATTGGTACTTATAGACATTGGTACTATCATGATCATACCAATTGAAAATTAAGGGGGAAGAAACCCAGAATTCATGGTCAATTGATCGAGTAGACCAAGAAATCAAACCCGTGCTCTATGGCACAAAGCCCTGCTTCCTAATGCCTTTCATCCTCACGTTGGCATGGAAGGAAGCCTCAAGGGCTCTGTGCCTATGAAGACCTGAGCAGTCATAGAGACCTGGGGTCTGAACACAGTATGCCTGGGGCTTGAGTGCAGAGCTGGGAAGTGGAGGCAGGGAGAAGGGCATTGACTATCAGTGCTGGTGACATAGCTCTGACCAATCATAGTGCAGAAGAAGGTGGAGCCAAAGCAGGGACATGAAGTTAGCAGATGTAGCAAAAGACGGAGACTGAAACACAGGACAGGGACGGCAGGACATCTCATCAGGACCAAGTGCTCACTCTGTAGCAACCCAACATTTGTTGTTAAAGCAGAGGTGGACAAGGGGAGCCACTGTGACAGGACACCCTGGAAATGGAAGAGACTCCCTTACTGAAACTGACAAAATCAAGCACTCCCTTTAAGCTAGCCCTGGTGGCTCATGCCTATAATCCCAGCACATCTGAGCCTGAAGCAGGAGGATCTGAAGTTCAAGCCTGGGGTTATCCCTGGCTAGATGAGACTGCCTCAGAAAATAAAACTAGTGATTTTTCTTTCTTAGAAAAACATGAAACTAATTCTATGCCCACACTGAAAGATAAATGTGCCACTCCTGCTTGCTGCTCTGCTGCCCCAAAGTCACATCCCAGAGTCTAAACCTTCCCCTGGCACCATCCAGATGTCCATTCGAGAGTCATTCCTCAGAGGCACCACCATTGCTCCTATGTCCTTGTCTGAAATAAGCCAAACACTTTTACTACTTGACTCACACTCTTTAGCATTGTGCTGGCTGGCTTTATGTCAACTTGACACAAGCTAACGACATTTAAAAGAAGAAAATCTCAATTGAGAAAGTGTCTCCACAAGCTCCAGCCACAGGGTATTTTCTTAATTAGTGATTGGTAGGATAGGGTCCAGTCAATGGTGGGTGGCACCATCACTGGGCTGGTGGACCTCGGTTCTATAAGGAAAGTGGGCTGAACAAGCCATAATGAACAAGCCAGTAAGCAGCACCCCTCCGTGGACTCTGCTTCAGCTCCTGCCTCCAGGCACCTGCTCTGTCTGAGCTCCTGCCCTGACTTCCCTCAGTGATGGACACTTTCCTCTCCAAGTTGCTTTTGGTCTTGGTGTTGCGTCGCATTAATAGAAATCTGAACTAAGACTGGCATCTATCCCTCAACTAGATAGATTCTCTGTGAGGAGAGGAGGGTTTTGTCTCTCACTGCCTTCCTCTTCATGCTAATAACCAGGCCCAGGACAGAGCAGATGCTCAGTAAATATTTGACTGACCACAGTGCATTCATATTAACCCCAATGTATACACATTCCAGATAGCAGAGCCGGTAGGGAATTCAAGAGCACTGTTCAATATCTCCAAAAAACGATCTTTCCCCTTTACCTAGCAGAGTGCAGATGTATCTAAGGAGCAAAATATGTAGGAAAACCTCTGACCAGCTCTGCTCAAGCGCTGGGACTACGTGGAGGCGCTTTCTAGGAAGAATGTTAGGGAATTGTTTGGAGACCACATATCTAGACCAACCACTTCATTTTTCAATTGAGGAAATTGAAGCCCAGAGTAGTTACATAATTTCTCAGAACTCACTGTCTGAAAGTACATTCACACGAGCTGCAGTCTAAGTGAATGCCATGGCTGTGCATCACCTGTGCAGTACGGTCCGGGTGAAGCTCCTGCCCCTGGAAGCCAGAGCTTTGTTGGGGCCGCCCTGCCTACAGACTCTGGGCAAACGGAATCTCTTGTATGTTACAAATCGAATCTCTTGATAAGGCACCCACTTCTTGCTGCTCGGCTCTAACAAATAAAACTTGGCATGGGGAAGTTTCCCGCCCTCTCTGCCCGTGCCCACCCCAGGCTCTTGAGTGTCAGCCTCATCTCTTCTTGAAGTTCGGTGCTTTGCTCTCCCCCAGTCCCCCTCCTCTATCCCAGTTGTGCTCCACATCTGTCAGGACGCCCTGCAGCCACACACTCTAAGTTCTTACACAGTTCTGAGTGTGTTCGTGGCACTCTCCCCCCACATGCCAGCCCCTCACACACACACACACAAGATCACCCAGGTCTCACTCAAGTAGGATTTTTCATGAAGTCCTTGCCAATCCAAGCTATCCACTTGGAACTCCTCCTTCTCTCCTCCTCCTCTCCTCCCCCTCCTCCTCCCCTCCTCATCCCTTTCCTCCTCTCCTACTTCTCTCTTCCCCTTTCCCTCTCCTCCACTCCTCCTCCCCCTCCTCCTCCTATCCTCCTCCCTCCCCTCCTCTTCTCCTCTTCCCTCCCCTCCACCCTCTCTTCCTCTTTCCCTCTCCTCCCCTCTCTCCTCCTCTCCTCCCCTTTCCCTCTCCTCCTCTCCTACTTCTCCTCCTCTCCTCCCCTTTCCCTCTCCTCCCCCCTCTCCTCTCCCTCTTCTCCTTCCTGTCCACCTCTCCTCCCCACCTCCTGCTTCTCCTCCTTTCCTCTTCCTCCCTCTCCTCCTCTTCTAAGCTCTGCTGGGCCTAACACATTTGTTACTTTGCTCCTTTTCCCTGGTTCCTGCAGACTACAGAGGGAATGGGATGCTCAGCCATGAAGAAACACGTGACATGTTATTATGGAAAATTCTTCCCTACATGAAACCTAGCCATCTGGCAAAAAAAAAAGTGTAACAAGGGAAAACCAATGCAGGAAGAGAAAGCCTGTGAGACCCATGCTCATCTCAGGTAGAGAAAGAAGATGAGAACCAGATCAGTTTGAGTCCATGGTTAGTTAACGAAGAATGCTTGTGAAGTGGAGCAGTTCAGACAAGCGAAAGCACCTGCGTCCAGGCCGTGTGCAGAACCTGCGCCCGGGCCGTGTGCAGAACCTGCGCCCGGGCCGTGTGCAGAACCTGCGTCTGGCCGTGTACAGATCCTGCATCCAGGCCGTGTGCAGATCCTGCGTTTAGGCCGTGTGCAGAATACTAAGAGTCAGATCCCAAGTAGAACCACACCAAGGGAAACTTGTAGGAGACACTTGAATGGTATTCATGGAGGATACAATTTGTACCTCTGTCTGATAAGCAAATGTAAGTCATGTTTAGCTACCTTGCTCTTCCTAAATAGAATTGCCACATGGAAGATGTCTAAGTTAGGAATAAGGCTGAGCTTCACTTGTGTTGCCTCACATGCATGCACAAAGCACCACAAGATGAGATAAAAGTAAATGCTGGAATCATCTCCTGTTGCACCTGTATGTCCAAACACTATTCTCCTCCTGCGACCTGGACTCTGACATGGAGCCGAAGGATGGAGCTGCGGTCACCCAATTCTCAGACATGAAGCCGAGGGATGGAGCTGCAGTCACCAGGTTCCTTCTCAGACGGGGAGTGGAAGGATAGAGCTGCGGTCACCAGATTCTCAGACATGGAGCCGAAGGACGGAGCTGTGGTCAGCACAGATTTCTTCTCAGGAAAAGCTAGAGATTGACCATGGGGAAGATTCTCCCACTTCATTTCCCTGAGACAGAATGTTGGCACAAGGCAGAGCAGGAATGTGCTTTATGAGAAGCAGACAGGGCTGACTCCCCCCAAACTTGGCTCGGATCAGCAGCAAGCTATTTTCTAATAATGAAAATACAAGAATGTTTGTGTGTGAATAATAGTCATATCTGAGTAAGCCACACCATAAAGTGCCACATAAATTATCTGTGTCAAAAGAGGGAAGGGGGACTGGCGATTGTCGAAGCAGCTATCACAGTATTCATTTCTATCTTTGGTATGCAAAACAATGGTGATACACACACTTCAAAACATCCTGAGCTGTGTTTCAGAGATAAATGATCCCCAACTGCCACCAAAGGTCTGTGTTCTGGGAAAGGCCCTGGTCCCATGCTTCTTCTGCCTGAGAGGACCAGGGTCTGTGTGAAACTTCCAAGACTGACTCGTGTCCTAAACGCTATTTCTAGGGCACAGTGACAGCACCTGTGGTCCCAGCACTCAGGATCTGGAAACTCAAGTCATCCTGCTACCCTGGAACCTCAAGGTCAGATCCAGGCTACAAGAGACCCTGTCTCAACACACACAGAGACGTGTTCTTGCTTTCTCTGTTTGTGGCCATATTGTGTTCTTGTCTTGCGTTAGTCTCAGCTTAGGACTCGGCTTCTCTCACACATCAAAAACTTCCCAGAGAAGAAAAAAGACAAGCTCCCATTTCCTGGCGTGATGAACATTTGTACACACCGCTCTCCATTCCTCTGAGTGTTTCCCTGGCTTCTTGCAGCAGCAGCTTGAAACCCTGACTTGGGAAGAGTCTCTCCATTAAAAGCCACTAATTCGAAGAGGTCCCAAAGGGAGAAGGACAGATGACTTTATCACAAAGCCCAAGCGCAGGAACAGAGGAGCAGAACGGGAGCAGAGGGGGCTGAGGGTCTTTCCACACTCGTTACAGCTCCCCTGCTTCTTTCTTCTTAGTGTAGTTGCTGCTTTGTCTGATCATATGCATAAAATGGCTGCCCGTGGCTCCCAAATTCAAATACTAAGGTTTGTTTGGTTTGGGTTTGTTTGTTTGTGTTGTTTGTTTGTTTGTTAGATATACAGACTCCTTCTAAACCCAAGGAAAGAATTTTAATTGGCCCAGCTACACATTCTTAACCAACAGGAAGCATAGGGTCCTATTCCCTTTGAGCTGCTGGGAGCCAATCATAATGAGGGAAGCAATCTGGGTGATGGATGAGTAGCGACCTACTGGGAAGGCAGGATACTGGGGACTACTGGGGACTGGAGCAGGACAGTCTAAGAGGGAGTAGGTGAGAGTACAAGCAAAAAGCCAGTTTCATGCTAGCTTGAGAGAGAGAGAGAGAGAGAGAGAGAGAGAACAACACGGATGTTTAAAGGGGGACTATGAAGGTCAGGAAGAGGCCTGAAAAGAGGGAAGCTGAACAAGAGAAGAATCGTCCTGGATTATATTTGACGTGAAAGCAAGGAGAGCATTGTATGGAGGAGGGGGGGACCCACAAGGGTGGGGAGAGGAATGAGGAGGACAGTACCAGAGATGAGAAAATAATTAAAGGACAACAAATCCTTTAATTTATTGCAGTAATAAATAATAACAAAGTGAAAAAGAGAAAAAGGTATTTATGAGAGATAAAGCTTGGATCATCGTAACTGCAGAATCCCAGACTGATAAGAAGAGAACGGGCCAGGCTGAGTGGCCTTGGAAGCTGTACTTTCTGACTCTTCTGAATTATACCTCTTACATCAAGGCTCCTTACTTTCTCGGGTAAGTTTCTTTGCAAGCTTTCTATGAGGTTGAGTTGGATAGTGGGATGAGGAAGCTTGGCTGAGGGGAGCCAGTGACTCTCCTCAGGGCTGCAGGGAAGCCTGTGTCATCAGCAAAGCCAGCATCACCACAGTCTGCTTCTGTGGCTGTTGTTCCTTCTGCCTAAGGCAAGGAACAGTTTAAACCAGGCTCTCAGGGGAGACAGCTCCTCTCCTTAACATCTCCCAGACACAGAGTCCAGCGCCCTGGGTGTTGTAAAGTTCCTGTGTGTCTGTTATATATCACCACAGCCACCGTGTCTCCTAAATATAAACGGTATGTTGAGAAAATGAAGTGTCCTTGCAGAACTGAACGATGCATGATGAACCGCTCAAAGCAGGAAGTCTGTATTTAGTACTGCTGGGAGAGCATCCCAGGCTTGGGCCCAAAGGCCAGAGCTCAGATGTGAAACTAGAGTAGAACATTGTTTTGAAGAACGAGGAGCCTTAGGGTGTCTCTAGGTACCAACATAAAGACTCTGAGTGTGCATTTAACATACGTGAAACATAGTTCTGTCCTAGAATATTCATGCCCAAAATTAGAGCGCCCGAACAAAAAGTCA
The DNA here is from genome assembly GCA_001685095.1 of Ellobius talpinus. Lineage (NCBI taxonomy): Eukaryota > Metazoa > Chordata > Mammalia > Rodentia > Cricetidae > Ellobius > Ellobius talpinus. Next base: position 2,788 of record LOJH01003440.1, on the reverse strand, counting down.
GCAGGCAGCAGCGGCGTTGAATTTAGCTCTAAACAAGTTTGCCAGGTCTCCCACATAAACCACAACCCACTCCCGGGACTCTGGAACACGGATGTGTCACCTTCCAATCTGTCCCAGAACATTCGTCCTCTATGAAAACAGGGCAATAGCTACACAACCCTCCCCCCTTCTTCTCCGCCCACGGCCTTCAATTACCACAGAGAAGAAAGAGGGATTGTGGGATCAGGACAAGCATGAGCTCACTTAAGGCATCATGCGCATGATGCTGCTGACTTCAACACCAAAACCAAAGTGTACAAAGAACCCAGCTAGGTCATTCAGTAATGCAAAACACACATTTAGCGAGTCGGCTCCCTGTGGAGGAAGAGGAGCTTCGTAAGTTTACAGGAATTCTTGCCAAAGAAATTTCCAAAGACTAGAAGACCATTTATCTCCAAAAGGAGTGTCTTTGAGCTTTCAGCATCTGCCATCCTCATCCTCCGTGGTGGTGTCCCAGTTCATGATATTTAAGAGTGTTCTTTAAGAACCATCATTCTTTCCTTCCGTTAGTCTTTCAGTAATTTATCAATACTTTGGGGATTCATTTATGTCCCCATCACTGAACTAGAGGCAGGAGATACAGAAACTAACAGTGCAATCCCAAGTTTTACATACTGACACAGCTCAAGATTTTTGTCATATACCTTTCAGTGAATCCATTATGCCATTGTCCTTAGTCTAAAAGAATCGAATTGTTTTCAGTAAAAACAAAAGAAAATTGGCAGTTACCGAGACAATTTCACTCCCATTGATCATATGTATGGCATGAATAAAACATAACTTGGTGATAGTCTGATAACTTATGCCACTTACATAAGTGAATGATCAAATTTGTTTACTCAAGGAAAGTCTTCCCGGTACCAATCTTGGCGCTAAGCCATTGAACCAACACATCCCTTCCTGTGGAGCCTGCAGCATGGTGGGAGAGACAGACCATCAGTGAATGGCGTGTGAGTTTAGAAGACGCGCACCCGGAGGGAAAGGCCGCCAGCAAGGTCGGGGCTGCCACTTCTCTTGGAGAGCAGTGCTGAAGCAGATGTCAAAGTGAGACCGAAAAGTGTTTCCTTTAAAGCGAAACTCGTCTCTTGAGTTTCTGCGCGGAGGGATTGAATGACGCTAGCATGGCAGGCCAAGAATGAGTTGGGAGCTGCCATGCACCACTGTGGCTGTGAAGCTAAGTCACTTCTTTCGAAATGACTAGTGGAGTGAGAGGAAGAGAACAGCGAAGAGGGCCGCTAGCTGTAGGCGGTCTGGCAGCTGAAGAGTACAACGCTGGTGTTGCTCTACTGCAATCTTCGAGAACCCGGAGGGGCGTGGTTAGTAGTTACTGAATCCCCAGCATCTCCTATGGAGCTGGGAACTTAGCAGACCATCCCGAAGTATTGATAAGTGAATGAAAGGCCAATAGAAAGAGGGATGGGAGTTCTCAGATAAAGAGCACATTCGAATTTCATGAACAAAGACACAAGCAATGCACGGCTGTAGCTCCTGCCTCAGGGTGTTATGGTTGGACAAACTATGTCAAGTCAGGGCTCAGTCATCCACTCTTCCCTGGGAAACAGCTTCAGAACCAAAAACCCTTTTGCAAAAATACTCTGGAAAAAAAAACAGTGGAGAAACATCAAGAATTAGCTAACCACTGTTCATCACTATGCAAGTTTATTTTTTAAAAAATGACATTAAGAGGGAGGAAATGTCCATTATATTATATTATTTATATTATATTATATTCTACATTTCCAGGACGAACACTTTGTGAAAATCCAGAGCACCATTTCGTCGTGATTTTTTAACTATTTTCACAAGATTCTTACAACAAGGGCCTAGGAGAGGTCTCCCTACAGGCAAAAGTGCCTGTTGAACAAGCCTGACAAGCCAAGTTCAACCCCAGGAAGCCAGGCCTGGTTCTGTAATTCCAGCCCCCCTATGGTGAGATAGGCAATGGAGACATAATTAGTCATAAGCTTCTGTGCCAGCTAGCTGTCTTAGGCTTCACAGAAACAAGGGAGATGCTGCCTCAAAGTGGAAGGCAAGAAACAGCCCTTGAAATCTGCCCTCTGACTCCCACATATGTGTACCCACACACACTAAAGTAAACACATTTGAATTCTTAGGGGTGAGAAGAGACAGTGGCCCTTCCAGGAGATCAGAATTCAGTTCCCCACATCTGGAGACTGACAAGTGTCTGTCACTCAAGCTCCAGTAAGATTCTAGGCTTCCGGCCTCCATGGCTACCTGCAGACATGCATACATACCCCTCCATCCACACACACGTAAGTAAATAAATAACCTTTCCTAAATAAGAAAACTTTCAACTTCTGAAAAAGCACAATGAGGTCACGTGTAGGGGGAGCAGAAAAGCAAAGAAGGTCATTGGTGGGACGCCTGTCCCTTAGACTTAACAAAGCTGAACCCTGATGCTCCCCAGAGGTCAGAAGTAGGGGGAATGGGAAGTTGCAGACCTTGTCGGGGTTTGTCTCTGTTGTTGCAATGGCAGACAGAGGCCCTAAGGAGTTTGCTTTGCAGACTCCAAAAAACTCCTTAGGAGATATCTTGTGGAAGACTCCAAGGAAGCCTGGGTCCCTTTAACTGCCACCATTAACAAGCCTTGATTTTATATTGTAGAAATAAGCATGTACCTCATTAACTGGATGGACCCAAAGACTATTAAAAACATAAGTAGAAGCCACAGACAGGAGGTTCAAGATTAGAGCTCATGAAGTTTGGGTTTAATCTCCAGCACCAGAAT
>LOJH01003439.1:20081-39045 GCA_001685095.1 Ellobius talpinus | reverse complement strand
AAATGAATACAATTTGTGTGTTGTTATTTCGGGGTATAAGCTAGCCGTACGGGATGAAAAGCAGGCCAGCCCGCTGCTCCATTCACTACAGAAGACTTTGCTGTTCAATGCCTACATAGCATCAGTGAGTGCAGAAAATTTTTAAGCACCAAGTCTCCTTCTTAAAGCATACAAGTCACATTGATATCAGCCCACATTTTACAGGATGGTGGAAGAAACTGGGACTGAGCCTGGTGCCACGGGTGTCTTCTACTTCCTCTCACCAGCCAGTCTTCCTGCACAGGGCCACTCAGCATGTGGTAAGCCATAGCATACAGGTCCACGGGGAAACCAGAAGGAAGCAGAAACAATAGCCTAGCACGTCCTAACAAGCAACACACATTCTGAGCAGCAGTGTGTGCCTGAGATCCAAAGAGGAAAATGAAGATGCCTTTATGTGCTAGTTTCATTTCTGTTGCTGTGATAAAATACCTTGCCCCAAACCATCTTAGGGGAGGAAATGTTTATTTCGCTTATAATTCCAGGTTACAGTGTATTGTGGGAGCCAGCCATAATAAGTTAAGTATGGGCAGGTCACCCAAAGGAAGTTCTTTACTTCCAACCATTATCACCTGCCAGAGTAGGACTGGGCCATCAATAAATTTAAATGGAGGCCTGGGTCTCAGTAGTTTACCCTGAAGCAATACCTGGTAGCAGGAAGAACCACAAGCTGAAATTACCTGAGCACCACCCAAAGACAGACCATCTAAAGGAAATGTCTAACATTCCAACCGCTGTGGATAGGACCACCTGCCAGAACACACTCACCAGGACACCCCTAGACAAATGTCAGNCACCCAAAGGAAGTTCTTTACTTCCAACCATTATCACCTGCCAGAGTAGGACTGGGCCATCAATAAATTTAAATGGAGGCCTGGGTCTCAGTAGTTTACCCTGAAGCAATACCTGGTAGCAGGAAGAACCACAAGCTGAAATTACCTGAGCACCACCCAAAGACAGACCATCTAAAGGAAATGTCTAACATTCCAACCGCTGTGGATAGGACCACCTGCCAGAACACACTCACCAGGACACCCCTAGACAAATGTCAGCCAATCAGGGGTCCTAAATATCAGAAACCCCTCACCCCCACCTTTACTACTATAAAAACCCAATTATTCCAATACGTTGGACATGTGGAGAGACCAAGTTTTCAAACTTGCTTAAAATAAAGGCTATTATTTGCTTTTACGTACGGTACTCAGTCTCCTTGTTGGTTTTTGCAGGGACTTCGTGGATTTGGGCATAATAGTATCAGAGCATAAAAGTCAGAGAGGCAGGATCTTGAGACAGCTGACCATCACATCCAGTCAAGAGCAAAGAGAAACAAGTGCATTTGTGCTGCCTGCTCACTCCCTGGGGTAGCTTCCTTCACTCTTACGCAGCTCAGGGCACAGCCCCTGAAATGGTACCTCCTATGTTCAGAGTGGATATTTCCACTTCAGTTAACAAACAAAACAATCCCCCCCCCAAAAAAAACATGCCCACAGGCCAACCTTATGGAGAATCCCTCATTACAACTGTCCTCCCAAGTGATTCTTTTGGGGTAAGCTGACATTTAAAACTAACCAAGGCAATTTCATAAAGAGGCACCCAAAGTAGTCCAGATTATCAAAGAAACCTCCACGTATCATCAGGAAGGACAAGTTCACTCAATCAAAACACCTGCTGTCAGCCTATGACGTTCATGCGTTCATGCTAGGTTCTTCCTGGGAACAGCAATTCTCTTTTTAGCCACTTTCACAATAGCCAGTGAAGAGGAACGTTCTGGTCCTGTTGAGAGGGAAATAGCTTCAGGAAACTGCAGTAGAGGAAGTGGGCAGTCCCCAGAGGGCGCCACAGAGTGGGACTCAGCAAGACTCCAGCCTGGTAGCTGGAGACTCACAGGCCCCTTGCTTTCCTCCCACAAGGCCTCAGTCTATCCACCTGTAACACCAGCCCATGGAGCTCATTCCGTACTCTCTGCAGCTGCTAATTCTGAGAAAGCAGCGGTGTTGTTCCCTTCTCCTCATGCAGGGAATCCAATGAATCATTTATGGTGCGAGCCTTTCTTCCCTCCATCCTTCTTTGAACTTATTTCTAGATATTTGTCTGTTCAGTTAGGGGCTTTGTTGAAAACTGACTTCATCAATCACAACCTACAAACCCTGAAGGGAGAAAAAAAAAGGGATTCAAAGTGAATGTTCTACTCAATTCTCTTCTCCACAGAGAAACTCCCTTTCCGTCTCACATTGGAAGAAAAAAAATAAAATAACCCAGGAGCTTTAACCACTAATTCCAACTAATGGAAGATGCACTCTGCTGTTCTGGACTACAATGACTTGAGACAAACCCCAGGGAAGTCAATATTAGATCAATTTGTGCGGCCAGCGGCTGGGGAAGGTGTGGAAAGGTCCCACCGTGGGTCCATTGTGGGATGCTGTGAGGGCTGCACACTTGACTGGGAAACATTTAAGTCTCTTTTCTTTTGACCTCTGGGAACTCTTAAGTGAAGAGGGAGGGGGGAGCTCTGCAACCGGTCCAGTGTTTTGACATCCACTTCCCTGGGTGCAGGGTCTCTTGGAGGGAGGAGAGGGCAAATGCTCACAGCTAATGGAAGCCATGCTGGGCAATTGGGCAATTGGTGTCATCAGAATCCCAGGTTGAACTCAAAGGCAAGGCCAGGAAATTCAAGGGGGCACTAATGGGTGGTACAGGACTGCAGCCCCTGGTCAACCATGGATGGAAAGTGGGGTGTGGGTAGCCTCAACTAAAGTGAATGCCTAGGAAGAGGGAAGAAAATCCCTCTATGGCAGGCAAGGCCATAGCTGTGAATCAAAGCTTATGTTTAACAATCACATAATATACATCTGGCCTGATGTAAAAGAAGTTGTTATCCCAATTAAGCCTTCCCAGCAGTTCTGTGCAGTGGCTGCTAGAGTTGCCTCCATTCTTTGAAGACACAGAAATCGAGACCTCAGGATTGGAGGACTCCTGCCAGCTTACATAGCTGGAGAATGGCAGGCCTGGTACTCACACCTGCATCTGACCGCAATACCATCTTCATGTAACCCTGTTTTCCTATTTGTGAAATGGAAAAGAATTCTAGTCTCTGAGCTTGCTTTGCCTGTAACCCACGCATACAGGGGAAGGAGACTCCACCACCAAACAGCCTGAGCTGTCTCATCATGTGCCGGATACTGAAATCCAGCCAAGGACCCACGGTGGTAGCCTCTCCTGCTAGAAGATGAGAAAAGTGGGTACTGAGATGTGAACTACAAAAGATCCTGAGGACCTGTTGTTAGCTGCCCTAAGCTGATAGCGCTTTCCTTGAATTGTCTATAAACAAAAGCCTCCATAGACACAGGCCAGTTCCAGTTAGGAATATGACCCACTAGTGTGAAAAATCCCTCGAACCTGGTTGCGAAGACCAAGTTAGAACTCAGCAGCAGAGGGTGGATTGGCTGATCCTTGTTTGGCAGGTTCCTTGAAGGAATAAAAAGAGAGTAAACAGAATCCAGATGAATGTCTGGAGATGGCTGATTTTGTAATAGAAACCAGACGAAGCAATGTAGCACAGAGCTTAAATCTGTGACACTGTATATTTAGTCAGATATGGGTGCAAAGTTCCATTCCACCCTGTACTAAACCATGACAATGTAAATGAACCCAGCTAAGTCTGAACGTCTCCACCTTTAAAGTGGATATCTATGATTAAGACATTGCAGAGATTTGTGAACCTTAGAAGATAATCCATTAATATATATCCTAGCCTACCATACAACAAGTGGTTGTCATTACAGTCACCACCAGAAAGCAAGCAAGCACGGTAATACTAGATATGACAAGAGTGTTTCTACAAAGTGGAGGCAGATACTGCAGACTCAGCAGAGCATGCGTGGAAGGGAGTATCTGCACAGCCATCCAACATGAGGGAGGCATGAACAACCACAGATGTATTCAATTTTAGCAAGAGCATTCTAGCATTTGAGCCTCTAGAGCAGTGGCTCTCAACCTTCCTGATGCTGTGACCCTTTAATACAGGTCCTCATGCTGTGGTGACCCCCAACCACATAATCATTTTCATTGCTACTTCATAGCTATAATTTTGCTACTGTTATGAATCACAATGTAAATATCTGACATGCAGGATATCTGATATGCGGTCCCTGTGAAAGGGTCATTTGACTCCAAAAGGGGTTGTGAGCTACTAATCTAGAGCAGCCCAGAAAGGTAGAAGACAAAGAAAAGAAAAGGACCACACTAGGATGAGTATGGGACCGAGTGGAGCAGAGTTGGCCTTACTAAAGGATAAATTAAGCACACAGGCTTGTGCCATTAGAGATCTTTGGAGAGCATAGTGCTGTAAGTAATGATGAGCAAGGCATTACAGGGTGGGCTTGGGATTCACCAGGATTAGACTGACTGCAAACATCAGAAAAATAAGTTCTCTAATGGTTTTGAAAATATATAAGGGTGGTTTCCCCCACCATACCTATCCTCCCTGTGCTCAAGTGCCTTAAAATTTTGGATAAGAGAAACCACTTCAATTATAGGATCGAGGCCTGCTCCAAGGGCCAGGAAACTTTCCCACAAAGACTGGGTAAGACATACTTTCCATGTTGTAAGTCAAGTGATGGAACTGCTTAACTGCTGAATGAAGAAAGAACCATAGGCACTAAGTAAGCCTCTGCTGTGCTCCAATACAAATGTATTTAAAAGCACAGGCAAGACTACAAATTTGGCCTGTACTGGCCCAAATCAGTCAAGATACCCCAGCCACCATTTTCCACAATATTGCCTTAACCAAAATGTTGCATAGTATTTAGGAACTATAGTGATTCATCCCGCCCATGAGAGGGTGCTAGGATAGTTTAGTGAGAACGATTTTTAGGATGCAGGTCTTCTTGCACTTAACTACTAAGGCAGTCCGTTCTGCAAGCCAGCATCATAGAGAAGCTGATGAATGAAAGTGGGGCCAAGAATATTTTACAGAAGCCAAATTGAAGGCCTGATGTAAGAATGCCACAGACTTACTTTACTTCTGACTTTATAATAATGAAAGCAAATAAAATTCTATCTTCCAAGTCAGCTTGAGTTAGATTCATCAGTGTATCAAACCAAAGTATAACGAGTAATATAGTTTGGAGATAACATGAACTAATGGAAGTTAAGGAACACTGAGCCAGTCCACAACTGAAAGAAACAATATGTCCCCACAGAATCTTCTTTTGGTGCAACTCTCTGCATTATCAGGGCTCCACTCACCCCTGGCTTGGTCCTCACAGCTCCTGAGGCACCTCCCTGTCACCTACGTTCAGAAAGCACACTTTGAGCACCACTAGCTGAAGAGACCTTGACAAGATCTTTTGTTATTTCAAGAAACGTCTCTGAAAAAAGAGACTCCTGTTAGATCACCAGGGCTCTGGAATTCACTTCCACCCCGTGTTCTTACTGTGGGAGTTCCTCTGTGAACTTCTGCATACCGATGCCAAAGACAGCATATTGGGTGAGACATCAGAAAGTTTATATCCAAGAGAACCAATGGCAGATAAGAATGGGCAGATTATCTTATATCCGGCAGGCTGAAAGGGGACTTGTTTCCTTCTACAACACTGATACAAATTCCAGAGAGATTAGAAATGTGTACAAGAAAAAGAAAAGCACAAGACATAATGTATCTTTTAAAGACAGATATTATAAACTTTTTGTATGCACATGTTCAAGACCCCTCTCTCTTTCTCTCTCATACATATACGCACACACTTAAACACACACAAATCATACTATGTATATTATGCTAGAACCTGTTGAATTACCTTGAAAACGTAATGCTCATCTAATGCTCATTGCTCCTTACCAATAAATATTCCTCTATAATGAACTGTTTTAATAGCCAGAAAGAATCTCTGTGGCACAGCTATACCAAAATTTATTTCACTAATCTCTTTCTGTTGGAAATTTAGATTTATCCAATTTTCTGCTGTTTTAATAGCATGATGAACATTATTGTGGCTTGGTCTCTTCACATTTGCATTATTATGTCCTGAGGATTTATTTTTAGAAATGGAATCACTAATTCACAGCGTATAAACATTTTTAAGCTGTTCCATGCATTTTACCAAATTATCCAGAAAGTTTATGCAAATGTAAACACCCTTTCCCTGCCATTGGCTCGCCCTCTTGTCACCATTAGGCATTGTCATTTTATAATCTTAGTAAGCCAAAGGGAATGGGAAGACATGGAATTTGGATTCATTATGAGATGCTATCTTGGATTTTAATTTCAATGGGGGAAATCTTTCTGGTTCAGTTTGTGATTTGACATGTGGGGATCCAGAGTCAAACTGACTACTGCCTGTAACTATAGGTTGCTACATGAGAGGCTCATAATTTTCTCTTTGGAGATCTACGCATGGGGAAAGCCAGGAGTGGTGGCTGGTGCAGGTAATCCCAGCACTTAGAAGGCTGAGGCAGAAGAATGGGATAACAGTAAACAGTGGGCCTGTCTGACTGTGGAGGAGAGTGTGATAAAGTAGCTTCATGAGCCAAGGAAGAAAGGATATCTAGCAGGACAAGGAGACAGGTCAATGAATAGGAAAGGCAGTTCTGCATTTTTACAGCCGTATGTCCTCTTCTAATTCTTGAAGACTCAGTATTTAGTAAGCAGACACATCTTTATGACAGAATGAATTCATATTCAACTAGCAAATTTCCACTCCTGTAATCTTCAGGATCCATGCATACCACCTGGAGCCAATAGCACCATTCCCATGTATTTTGTGTTGTAGAAGCAGAAAGTTCCTCCCAGTCAGGACTTAGATACCAACTCTTCCTTCAATAAAGAGGTGTCGAGCTTCAGAGCAATCGTGAATAACAAGAATGAGATAAATAGATCTCTTATTAAATAATGATTATCAGTTGAGGCCATATACATATATAATATTTCTTGGTCCAGGAGTAATCATGGAGATGAGTAAGGAGCACGGAGGATGTTATCAAAGGACCCCAGCATTGCTCAGGATGGGAGAAAATAAAACTGCTCAGAGATTTATGCACTGTCCATGTGCCTCCCAGGGAGGACTTTCCCGAAGGCTTTGATTTCATATGCAAGTTAATATTTAGAAAGAAATATGATATGTTTAAATGCAATTTGGTTTTTAATAATAACTAAAGAAGAGGTAAAATAGTATCTTTTCATTTATACTTGGTGGTTCTGATTTGGGACCAGACATTATTGGTTACTCCAGAGGCAAGTTCAACCTTCTGTTTGCCATCTGGTCTTTAAATAAGGGACAAAGAGCCAGGATCTATGGCTTAATGATCCTTTAACTCAAAATAATTTAAAATTACTGTGCATCTAGTCCTCTAATTCATGAGGAAAGCCGTATATTTATAAAGTTGAAAAAAATTTCTTGAAATAACCAAAAAGACTTAATTATTTTAATCACTTGGAATATAGTCATGATATATACCTACAAAGTTAATGAGGCAAAACTATAGAACTTACAAAATTGGATAAAGCAAGCAATCACATTCCTTCCTTCCCTCCCTCCCTTCTTCCCTCCCTCCTTCCCTCCCTCATTTATTTATTTATTTATTTACTTACTTATTCATTGCTTGTTTTTCGAGACAGGGTTTCTTTGTAGTTTTAGAGCCTGTCCTGGAACTAGCTCTTGTAGACCAGAGCCTGGCCTTGAACTCAAAGAGATACACCTGCCTCTGCCTCCCGAGTACTAGGATTAAAGGCATGTGCCACCACCGCCCAGAGATCACATTTCTTTATGAGAAGCAAAGATAAAATCCAATTTTCATCTTCTGTGGCTGACTTCTTTGCCACAGACAGAGTGAGAGGAGAACCTACCGGCTGAAGAGTAAATGTTCCAGCTCAGGTGGGCAAGTGTATTCTTGCACTCAAGAGCCAAGGAATACTAAGTGTTTCAGCTCAGATGGAAAAGTATTCTGGCAATCAGGGGCCAGGGAATACCCCAGGCCACAGGAGGCTTACAGCCCTGCTCTAGGGAAAGGCTTCCCCAAGTAACATCTCTGCTCTGGCAGGAGAGGGCTTCCCCAGGTAATTGTTACTATTCTTCTCCTCCCTCCCAGAGAGTATCAACTCCCCCTCCCCCAAAACTTATCAACTCCGCTCCACCAAGGGAGGGTTTCCCCAGCGAAAGTGTTGCAGCCTTGCTTGGGTGCTGCTCCGCTCTGGCTCAGGCAAAAACTTGTTACTTCTCTCCAATGCTTTATTCTGGGGAAAGAAGGGCTCACTCAAACCTCATTCAACAGATTTATTGAGAGGGAAGAATCCCGGAGAGCGGCTGCCTCTGCCAGGGTAGAAGAAGGCCTCCACAAGCTGAATAGGCACAGGACTTAAATAGGGTGGAATTTTTCCAGGCAGATTTTCAGGGTGGAAATTGTTTGAATTTTAGTCCCTTGAGCCCAGATTGGCTAGATCTTTGCTCAGGGATTGGTTAGTTTTATGCTCAGGGATTGGTTCATTTCCCTGTACAAGATTTTTTTTTTCTGCTTAGTTGGTCAGGGTCAGGTTTGGCTCTGGTTTCAGGGTCAAAAAGTGTTTCTTTCTACAGCCCTTTCCAGCCTTTTGAGTAATTTCAGGGTCAGGGCATATTTCTTTTACTGGCTCGGATTCTAGGGTCCAAAGTGTGTATCTTTGGCTCTGGTTTTAGAGTCAGGATGTGTTTCTTTGATTCTGTGTACAGGACTAAAGTATTTCTTTCACTGGCTCTGGTTTCAGGGCCAGGGTGGGTTTCTTTGAGTGGCCCTTTTACCCTACATGAAGTTTATCTTGAATATCAGAAAAATAAAAGTGTTTTCCCCAGCCTCTACTCTGACATAACCTGATACTTCCTTCATCGCAAGCAGCTCTGGAGTAGACATCAACCAAGCAGTCACTACCTCACAACACCTCAGACACTACCTGAAGAGACTTTCAGGTCCCACAGGATCACATCTAAGCCAAAACATCAAAACAAATGCCCCCCAGTTTTACATGTCAATCATAAATAGCAAGTTGCCACCACTCCTTCTAACTTTAGGCTGTAAAACAAGGTGTGTTGGTTAATTTAAACTATCATCTTGAGACAACCTGGGGATAGGGTCTTCATGAGGAATCATGTGGATTGCTCAGGGCATGTCTGTAGGGGATTATATTGACTGCTAATTGAGTCAAGAAGTTCCCCTTCCAACCTCCCCCCACACACACCGAGAAGGTGGGCAGCACCATTTCACAGGGTGGATTCTGGACTCTCTAAGAGTGGAGAATGCTAGCTGACCACTAAGACAGCAAGCAAGCAAGGATCCACGTGTTTATTTTTGCTCTGCTTTCAACTATAGATATGCAGTCCTGCCTGGACTTCCCTCCAATAAGAGACTATAATCTGAAATTGTTAGACAACTAAGCCCTTTCTTTCCCAAGTTGCTTTTTGCCAGGAAATGTTATCACAGCAACAGAAATGAAACTAGAACAGAAAGTGGTAGCATGGAAGTAGAGCTTTTGCTGTGATGAACTTGACCATGCTGTGTTTTTTGGAGGAATGTGCAAGACTTTGGTTTGGAACAAAGGGCTTGAAAACCATTAAGTGTTCAGAGCTTAACGAGCTGTTCAGTGGGAGCTTGGAAGATAATGCTAAGAGTATTGTGGATAGCAGAAACCTAGGTCACATTTCAGAAGGGAATAAGGACTTTGCTGAGAGCTAGATTAGGTGGTATTTGTGTGTTATTTAGGCTAAAAATGAGTATATGCTGATCAAATTTGGGCTGAAGAATTAGCTGTGTATTGTGGGATATTTGATCATACTGTGACACTATGAGACTATTAATAAAGTTATCATTGGATCAGGGGGTGGAGTCAGTGACTAGCTGACTGGAAATAGCCAAAGAGATTTTGTCCATCCAGGATATGATGGACAGGCACAAGAAGGAATAGGAAGAGGCTTGAAAAGATTCACAGGTCCTTTTGATCTGGGAAACATGAAGAAAGAGGGTAAGCTGGTCATTTCTCTGCTGCTATCTTTATCAGGTTTTTACTCCAATATCTGAAGCCTAAGTTTTTATTGATAAAAAACAATTAAGACAAATGTTTCAACTGTATCTAATGAGACATCAACACTACTGAGGAGAAAGCTTTTATGCTCCTGTGAGACAGTAGGAAAATATTTTCTCTGGCTCATCACACAGAAGCTGATTTACGGAGGTCAGACCATGTCTTAAGCTTAGAGACTATATGCCCTAAGCCTTAGTTACAATAAACCTCTTCCCCTGTAAGTCCTTCATGTCTGGTAACTGGTCATATCAATGAGAAAGCTAACTAATACAGAAAAGTTATTTTTGCCTAAGTATGGATTTATAAAAGTTAGCGAAGAAATTCCAGAAAAGAAATGCTAAGTGGCAGAGAGAGAGAGAGAGAGAGAGAGAGAGAGAGAGAGAGATAAAAGGAAAGAAGGAAGGAAGGAGGGAGGGAGGGAAGGAAGGAGGGAGGGAGGAAAGAAATAAAGAGACAATAAGAAAGAAACAAAGAAAGAGTGGACAAGCAAGCCACTTGCCTCCCCAGGGACAAAAGGATCACATTGACTCAGCACTGTAGAAAAGAGAAAGTAAGGTAGATACTCTAGCCAGATTCTTGCTTTAAAATAAGCTACAAGGATGGACTGTTCTTACATAATAATGGTTTCATCTTCTGAGTTGGAAAATTCTATGTTGGAAGCCAACATCATTCCCGTGTCTAGGAGAAAGTATAAGTACTTTTATTTTTCACCAAGACCTTCTAATCAAATTCCCTATTTTCCTCTAATCTGGCCACATTGTGTGATTGTTTTAGTTAGGGTTTATGTTTCTGTGAAAAGACCATGACCATGGCTACTCTTGTAAAAGAAAACATTTAATTGGGTAGCTTACAGTTTCAGAGGTTTAGCCCATTATCATCATGGTGGGACACGGTGGCATGTAGGCAGACATGGTGCTGGAGAAGGAGGCTGAAGGTTCTACATCTTGCAGGCAATAGGAAGTAAACTGAAACACTGGGTGGTACCTTGAGCATATGAGATCTCAAAGCCTGCCCCCACAGTGACACACTTCCTCCAATGAGGCCATACCTATTACAGCAAGATCATTCCTATTTCAGCAAGGACATGCCTATTTCAACAAGGTCATAATAGTACTACTCTCTCTGAGCTTATTAGATTATGGGGGCCAGTTATATCCAAACTACCACAAGCTTATAACCATATAATGATGCATTTAGTCCAACTTCAAAGCCCCATAATCTATCACAGTCTCAATAATGTTTTAAAGTTTAAAGTTCAAAGTCTCTTCTGAGATCGATGCAATGTCTTAATTGCAATACCCTGTAAATAAAAATAAAAATAAAAAATAAACAGATCACATACTTCCAACATATAATGGCACAGGATATAGATTACCATTCCAAAACTTAGGGAAGGGAGGATTGTGAGGAAATACTGAGCCAAAGACCAAACACCAGCTTGGCAAACTCCAAACTCCATGTCTGATGTCACAACACTCTTCAGATCTCTAGCTCCTTTCAGGTGCTGACTACAACACCCTTCTTTCTCGTGGTCTGGTTCCATTCCCTGTTAGCAGCTTTCCTCAGCAGGTATCCCACAGCTCTGGCATCTCCAACATTTTGGGGATTCCAGTGAAATCCAGGCTTCTCTTTCACAGCTTCACACCATGGCCCCTCTGGGCCTTCATTCGGGAATACCCTGACATGTGCCTGGCTTCAGCAGCTTTATTTACAGTGGAAGATTCAATAATGCCTTTCTTCTAACCTTGACTCTAAAGCCAGAACCATGTAACTGAAGCTGCCATGTTCTGCTTCTTGCTGGGGCTGGAACATGGCCCCTCATTCAATTACATCTTCACTAGATTTCTGTTTTTAATGATTTCCTTCACTGCCTAATCTTGGATGTTCTGGAATTTGTTCTGTAGACCAGGAGGTCCTCAAACTCAGAAATCTCTCAGCCTCTGCCTTCTGAGTGCTGGGATTAAAGGCGGGTATCACAAGACTAGGCTCTAAGCTTTTCTTCAACTCTTCATAAATTAGAAACTTAGCTGGGTGAGATCTTGCCCTGTGGTCACCTTTCCCTTTATTCCATTTCTTAATCTGATTATCTCCTTGAAAGTTCTACTATATTCAGACTACCATACAGTTCTTTTACCAAGTCATTGTTGCATCAGGACACTGCCTCAAATTCTGATTAGCGACTCCCAGCCTTTGGAAATTTTGTTACCACCACCCATCTTCATTATAAAGACAGCCACCACTCACTCCCATTCCACTGACTGATGGTTGGCCCATTTCCTAAAATTATTTGTCCTAAACCTAATAGAGAAGAAAAGGTCTTAATAACGGGGAAAGGAAAGTAGGGACAGAATCAAGAGCCAAGTGGGATTTTTTTTTAGGATAAGTGTATCAACTGTGAGGGAAGACTTTGATGGGTTATCCAAGAACCGGAAGGAAAATGTCGGTGGAAGTTCAGCAAGTTAAGCACTGGTTAGGGGCATGTTGAGCCTATGCAGGAGAAGCACCATTGTTCTGTTTGGGCTACCTGGAGAAGACATCAAGTTATTGCCTCAGAATACTTACGTGACAGCAATGGGAAGCAGGCAGGAAAAGCAACAGCCTGGTAACAGACTTTATTCACTGGGGTAAACAATTAGAATTATTCTGGCATCCACTGTTACTACTAACAATAGCAACAGCAATGGATCAATCTCATCTCTATATAAGGCTTTATAAGCAATCATTTCATCAATTCTTTGCAATGACTTTCAAACAGTATACTGACATCCCCACCCTACCTCCTCCTTTTTTTCAGAAAATGATAACTGGTTTTGATAAATAGAAAATGAAAAAGGTAAGATTTTAACCAGGATCATTAAACTCCAAAGTTTACACCTTTATGTCACACTATGTCAGCAGATCCTAAAAGCAGAACTAGTCTAAACTGTGATGAGCAGAGGTTCGTGGTCACCTTCAGTTAAAGAGTAAACGGCTGTCTGGAGTAAGCACCAAGCACATTAGCCCTCGGGCTGCTGGGTACACACCTAATGCCCTTCACTGCTTATGAGAAGGGTTGGGTCTTTTGCCATTCTGCCTACCCAGTGAGGGCTGGGCCAAGAGCTGGCCATGGTTGTATCTGGAGAAGACAAAAGCTAGCATAATCTATCCATCTCCCTATGGAAAGTGAACTTGCTGATGAGAGGGGCTGGGACTTGGGTGTCGTCTCTACTTGTCCTAGAGACTGGCCCATAGTAGGTCTTCAGTGTGTGTTTAGTGGTAGGCTGACTAATCAGTTGATTAAGAGAAGATTATTTGGATAGAAGGACATTGTAGAAGGCAGTGATGACCTTGGTTCTTTTGTTGTCCTGTGATGCTTCTTCATATCTGCCCTGCAGAGATGTAATTTGTGCCTTCCCCTCCCCTGTTCTGCCTCACAAACACATGGCGTGACCTTTCCAACTTCATGTAACATTCTTACTCCCCCTCTCTTGGGAACTTTCAATTTGCACTGAGTGAACAATGCTTACTTTGTGTTCTCTGTTTAAAATAAATGGAATTCCTAACTGTCCTCAATGTCTTGTGCAAATAAATAATGCAAACTGCCTTATCTCTGAGCAGAAAAACCTAAGCAGCTCAGCCTAACACAGGCAGTGGCTGTGCACATATACCATCCTTCATCTCTCATTTCCCACTTGTAACTCCATCCCATATTGCATTATTCTAGTTAACTACTTTAATATATAAAGAAAGGACAATAAGCCAGGTACCTAAAAGCAATCCCTTGTATTGGCTAGTGGAATCGTTTATGTCTAAGCATATACAAAGCTAGAAGGCCAGTGAGTCAGAACCTTCATCTAGAGGGCCTATCATCAGTGGCACTGGGTATCACCTGCGTGAGGTTGTATCAGGCAAGGTCAAGTCCCATTGGTTAAATGCCACATAAGTCCAGCCACTAACCCGAGTGACAAAGATGCTGAAACTCTTCCTCCAAGCATGTTGAGAGTCCCCAAATAGAAACCTGACTTCTTTGTCTCGAATCCTTAGGGCATTTTCTATTCGTAGCTTCTTGCATGTCTTCATTTGTACATGCCATTTGACTACCACTGCCAGGTTGTCTGTCTGTTCATTTTCTGAACCAAGGAAGCTTCTAGAGAGGAAGAGCTGGCTAAGATGAAACAAGCAGGGATAAGAGGCCTAAATGGGAACTGCTCTGGGCAGCTAACAAACATAAGATTGGCTTCTCAGACTGTAGTTTGAGTTCTCTGCAGACAGAATCAGACAGCTTTCCCAGTCTGCTCCACCCTTTTGCCATCATCCCCAGTTCTTACTCTGTATTAAGCTAGGTCCCCCTGAATACCCTTTCACGTGTCCTCTACTATTCTGCAGGTACACAGGAGTGTCTTCAAAGTCAGGACCTTTATTCCTGACTAAAGCGTGAGCACCATAGACTCTCAGTTGCCATTGAATTTCTGCTACTCCATTCTTGGCTAAGTTTAGATGAGTTCCACTCTGAGAAGCCCACCTATGGGCAGGGAAGCCTGGCAGCTCCATAATGCCACACCAGGTTGAAGACTTGGATCCCCAAATACCAAGACAGATCTTTCTGAAGAAGCAGTGCTGAGCAGGGTCAGACAAGGCTGAGGAATTGCTGGGTAAATATCAGAGACCTTGTCCCTGATGAGGCAAGAAGTTCCTGGAGCTGTGGGGTTGTTGTACAACTCTTGCTCTCTCTTGCACAGCATTAACAGTGCCATCTGCTCTGTCACATCACAGTCCCTTTCTCCCCCACACTCCGTAGACAAACTGCCTACACCTGGCTTCTGGGCTCTTTGAAAAGGCAGGAGATTTAAAGACCCTCCTGGCTCCTCAGCCCCGGCAGAACAATCCTGGGCATCTCATCAGGAGACTTGGAGGTCACTCCCTGTTGCATTTCCATAGGATTCTCAGTTCTCTGAAGTTCCACTCTCATGGGAGAAGTTACCACAGTTAATGGAGAAGGTCTTTGTTCCTGGGGTCTTTGGGCTTTTCGGAAAGCTGGATTCAGTATTTCCTCAGTGTCATTACCAGACATGGAGTTAAGGACAACACCCACATTAATGTACTGTTTGCTTTTGCAAGTTTCCTAAGGAAGCTGTTGTCCCTCTTGACCGTCATGGGAGAAGCAGAAGCTAAGCAAATTTAAGTTTTAAGTTTTAGTTCCAGGATTGTAAGACTGTCTGCTACACTGCAGGAAAAGGAAGAACTCATCAAAAGGAGGATGGACGTTCTCAGTGACCACATAGCGTGGGATACCCAAGAGCCCAGGGAGCAGGCCACACAGGAGTTTCTGGTGGGGAATACTCTGTATCCTGAAGCCGTCATTAACCAAAATCTCTCCAGGGTCTGCTAGGAACTGTAGAGCCATCGGGAACTCAATAAATGGAAACTCTTAGACCTGGAGAGATTGTTTAGAAATTAAGAGCACTAGTTACTCTTGCAGAGGACACAGGTTCAATTCCCAGCACCCACATGGCAGTTCACAACCACTGTAACTCCAGTCCCAGGTGATCCAGTGCTCTCTTCTGGTCTCGTTAGGCACTGGACACATATGTGGTACACAAACATACCCAAAGGAAACATACCTATACACATAAAAAGTAAATAATTTTTTTTAAAAAAACAAACAAATGGAGACTCTTGAGAACCCGAAGAACTATTTCTAAGGCAGCATTTACTTAGGAATATGTGATTTTAGTTCTACCTAAATATGTATGTAAGTGACGACCACAGCAAGGAGACAGGGCTGAGACCAAGAGTGACAAGAAAGAGGAACAATTATTTTATTGTTTTAAAACACCAATTTTTGAGTTCAGTGAAATGGCTCAGCAGATAAAAGCACTTACCATCACCCTGACAACCTGTGTTAGATCCCCAGGGTCACATGATGGAAGAAAGAACTGATTCTGGCAAGTTGGCCTCTGACTTTCATAAGAGCGCCATTGCACAGGAACATGTATGTATGTATGCATATGCGCACACAGTCAGACATATGCACACACACGCACACATGCATGCACTCCCCTTGTAAAGTCTGAGCTCTTTATGGAACTTTTCTGGTTTAACTAGTCTAAGAATGGTGGAGAAAATGCAGTATTACATCAAAAGCTTCACTTTTACTGAGTGTATGGATTTGTTTCTTTGTTAATCACAGGCCTCATAATAGTGATACAATTCTGTACATAAATGTTCTAGCCCAGGTCTGGGGCACTGTGCAATTCTTTCATTCCTAACAGGAAGTGGAAACATTACATGAAGATACTGCAGGGAAGGTATATCCAGGTCTCTTTCAAAAGAAAAGTTTTCCCCCAACCAGGAGGCTAGCACTGGGACCCAGCTCAATGCCCTGAGACTCATCTCCCTCCACCACATGCAATGCATCAAAAGAACCACTCTGTCCATGGAAATCATAGCAGGAGGAGGGAAATCAAACCCAAAATTAATCAAACAGGATGTAATTCCCCGAGCAAACGTACATCAGTTAGGTGAAATGTTACCATCCAGGTTCCGGGTTTGGGAACTCATGAGAGACCCATGAGGTGAATAAACTCCACTCCGACATTGATTATGGAAAACAGCAACTGTATGTTGTCAGGGCTGCTCCGATCACTCTCCAGCCAGAAATGCACTTTCCAGCGCCTTGATTCCTGGGATTATCTCTGTGCTGCCTGACAGCCAGAGACAGAAACCGTACTGCTTAATGGAAAACTTTCTCTGATCTGTTCATCTCTCAGCCAGGCACTCTCGCCAATGCTGTTTGCATTGTCTGTTTGCCTGGATTAGATGTTCTCTGAGTTGGAGCAGGTCAAAGAAAATGATTCTTCCTCAGCCTTTGTGTGCGTCAGACAAAATGTTAGGCAGGGTGATAGTGAGATAACAAAATGTTTCTTCCTTCAGAGAAGAATGGAGAAAGTCCAGTTACTGCCAAGACCTTACTCAATACAGATGTTGTTTTCCAGGTACAGGTCTATTGTTATATCCCCCCACTAAAATGTAGGTGTGCCTCTAGGTTTGAAAGCTGAGGACCCAGAAATTATCACTTTGAAACTTGAATTGTTAACCTCTGAAGTCCTTCACCTCATGACTTCATCAGTCTATTCTCTGATCAATGCCCCAAAACCTTTCATTTTATTTTAATTTTGTTTAGCTTTGTTTTGGGTTTTTTTTTTTTTTTGAGGTAGTCTATGCTGCTTCAGACTCACTGTGGACCTGAAGGTGATTTTATAGTTCAGAACCTCCTGCCTCTCCCTTCCAACTGCTGGAGTTACAGGCATAAACCACCACACCAGGCTTCAGAAAACCTTTTCTCCAGATTAGCCACAGAATGGGGAAGTAGGTAGGGCATCGGGCCATCCCTCATACCCCCAAGTACAGCTGAACACTTCGGCACCTTCCTCTCAGAGGCCAAGCAGTCATAGACAACATGTTCTGCACACCTGTCCACACCTGGATGCCATGAACATCCTTTGAGAACATGTCTTCATCGACTCTCTTGGAAACTCATGCATTTATCCCTCTGCCTGTTTTGTTTGTTTTGTTTTGTTGTTTGAACTTTTCTTGGGAAACTTATTTCTTCACATTACAAGCAAACAAACAGAAACAAACACTCCTCCATTTGTGACATTTCTGTCAACTTCCCATCCCTTCGGCCTATCATTCCTCCCACAAGGCTTGCCCCAGATACTTCACAGATCCAACTCTCAATTGTTTTTCCTCTGAGCTCATGCATAGACCTTCTTTCTACTTCTTACTACCGAATCTTTTGAGAAGGGCATTTTCTTCCTATAATCCAGCTCTTTTTTGAGACCTTCACATTTATTTGTTCTTTAACAAGCTCTCCTGGTTGCTATCCTTATTCCTACATGGTCACCCCGTCACTGAGCACCCCGGACTTCTGTGCCACAGGTGTTCCCCAGTATCTCTGATGGGGTCCTCAGCCTTGTTCTGCAGATGTGTTAACTGGCTACTCCATCTCTGCAGATAAGCTTCCAGAGAAGCCAGACCTCCTTTCACAAACCCCACAGACCCAACTGGCATTCGGAGCTCAGCAGAAATCTTGGTGGGAGTCAGTCTAGGGTTTCTCCCCCAGCTGCTGCTGTCATTTTTGCTCACATAGTTTTCTGCCCATCCTCCATACTCCCAAGACAGATATCATCATTTCAAGAAAGGAATGGGTGACGGGGGAGAGAGATCCTTTTCTTCACATCACCTAGACTTTTGTTATATGCGTAGCCTCCACCTGTCTTCTAAGAACACTGATGTTTGTGAACAGAGGTCTCTCACATCCCTTATTTAAACGGGGCTAGGGAGTGACCCCCTTTGTTAAACAGGGTAAGAGAAAGGCAAAGGAGGAGAGGGACAGCAGGAGAAAAGGCATGTTGTTCTCCTAGCTCACTGGTACTCAGTTTGGCAAGGACAGACTTTTGCTTTGGCTTGGCCTTAGCGACCACAAGTAGACAGTGTGTGTCCTATATTGTCCAAGCTTAAGGAGTCACCTAGAGGGCGGACAGTGACAGCTGTAATTGCTATTGGAGGACTTGGGTTGTGCTTCTTGTTTTGATGGTAATGTGAGGTGTGACCTTAAGGTTACATCCTCTCTTTCCCATTCTTCTCAGCCTGAGCCATAAAAGCGGGATTGTACTGGATCTAGGTTTCCTAGTGTCTGGTCACGATGGTGACATCTTTATGACCTGATTGTGCCATATCCAGTTGTCACCTATACTTCTTTTTCTTCAATATTTTTTCCTTAAATTTATCTATTTGGAATATATGTTACATATATGTACATATATTATAGATAGATGGACAGATATAGATAGATGATAGATAGATAGATAGATAGATAGATGGATGGATGGATGGATG
>LOJH01003439.1:7530-20051 GCA_001685095.1 Ellobius talpinus | reverse complement strand
GATGGATGGATGGATGGATGGATGGATGGATGGATGGATGGATAGATAGATAAAGTCCCTCAGTGCTAAAAGATGTTTATTTTCTAATTCCCAGAAATTGTGAGACTGTGAGATCCTGCAGATATGACTGTGTGTATATATAGATACATATATACACGAATACGTATAAATGTATGCACACTGTGTTGCTTAAATTAAGTACAGATACATTATATCACTTAACTAAGTTCAAAGATACTAAGTGATTTAAGACGTACACAGAAAGACAAGAACTTGTTTTTTCTCATAAGTAGAACTAAATATAAAGTACAAAGCCAGCTATGACTTTGCATGACTGTAATCTCAGCACTTGGGTGGTAGACATGGAAAGATCAAAAGTTGAAGGTCAGCCTGGGCTACATAGGAAATTTGAAGCTAGCCTGTGCTATATGAGATTTGGTCTCAAAACTGGATATACTATAATGAACTGAATGTAGAATTGGAGTTATTAGGAAAGGATAGAGGGACAGGGAGGTGGCGGGAAGAAGTGGGGACAAGCAGAGAAGAGAGGGGCATAGCCAATGTATTCATGTTATAAGTCACCCCAAAGCCATTCGTTTGTATGACTAAAACGTGCTAATAATCGTAATTTTTAAGAAATGTAAAAAGCAAATTCAATGCCAAACAATGTCATGAATTCTGAAGCAGACGTTTTTGCTTGCCAATTTTACCTTCTTTTTGTTCCAAAGTGAAAATTGCAGATGTCAAGAAGGTATGAAAGCCAGTTACAGCTATGGGAAGATCTCTTTCAGTATTACCGGACACCATGGAGCTGAGAACCAAGTGACTTGTGTGGTGGTGGTTGCTATTTAAAGGCAGTCTGTTGTCCCGGACCAAAGTACCTCTGGTTCTAGCAGAGGATGGTGTTTCGAAGAGCCCAGACTGCCTGAAGATGGGTTACCCATCTTTGCAGGCCCCAATATTCCACCTCATAGTGTTCAATCTGCATTCAAAACCTCTCTCTTATCCAGAATTGCTTACCATGCTTCTATCTGCAGACAGGCAGCCAAGCCTTAGTCTCTTCCAGTTTCAGTGCTCGCTTGGGAGTGAGAGTCAGGCAGACCCCCAACTCCCGCTGGGTCTCATGGTCTCCGGGTCTCATCTCCACAGGGTGTCTACTCTCCCCCTGGGAGTCCTGTGTACTCAGCTCCATTTCTAGCATTAGGAGAGCATCCCCTGGGGTTCTGTGGCCAGATGTGCTCCTGACACACCTGGCCACGCTGCTGAAGCCTGTACTTTTCATGTCTCACACTTGTCTGCCTGTGTCACTCACACCCACGGTCATCACTGTCTTGAAAACACACCTGCTCCACAACCCAGCCTGCAGAGAGGGGTGTCAAGCAGAGCTAATATCCCAGCAGGTGCGAGGCCACAGCTCGCAGGAAGTTGGGATGATGGGTTTTGATCATTATTTTCTGTGGCCATCCTGGACTCACGGCTCCAAGGAAGCTTTGGTAATTGCCTTGTAGTTCAGAAGCAGGGGGAATGGCCTGGAGTATTGGAGGCATAAGAACACATGGATCTTTATAGACCTCTAGAAAAGAATCTGAGCTATCTGACAACCAGGGAGCCTGTGTGGGTCTCAGCTAGGTCCTCTGCATACATGTTATGGTTGTGTAGCTTGGTGTTCTTTTGGACCTCCAAATGGCGGGAGTGGGGGCTGTCGCTTGACTCCATTGCATGCTTTTGGGACCCATTTTCTCCTTCTGGGTTGCCTTACCTAGCCTTGTTATGAAGGGATGTGCCTAGTCTTATTGTAAGTTGCTATGTTGTTTTCAGTTAATATCCTTGGGAGGCCTGCACTTTTCTGAAGGGAAACAGAGGAATAAATCTGAGGGAGAGGGGAGTTGGGGGTAGGGGAAAATGGGAGGGAAGGAGGGAGGGGAAACTGAGGTCAGGATTTAATATATGAGTGAAGAATTTAAAAAAAAATCAGAGCTACACCCACTATCTCTAGAAGTTCCCTTCTGGCCAGGGCAGCTCTTCTTTCCTATTCCTAAACAGAACAGGAATTGCCGTCTGCTTCCGGGAAGCAGTAACCAGAAGTGCACTGGAGGAAAGGCAAATTTGAATGCATTGTTGGGTTCTTAGACAGTGAAGTTTCCAAGCAGCCATTCTCTCATGCAGAAGAAAGGATCAGAAGGATGAGTGTGACAAGCAAGCACATACAGACTGCCAGGGGCAGACCAATAGCAGCCTCACCCTAGTAAGTGAGGACCAGCCCAAAGGTACGCTTTTTATCTTAGATACAGTAAGCTGGAGGTTCAGGATGAGGCTTAAATGGGTCCTGGATTCCCAGAAGTAATAAATATATAGCTAGATGAAAGCATCCTTAATTCAAACCACAAACCTTCCCCAAAATTAAAATCAAGCAAATGAAAGTTTTTGATAAAATATCATCAACCATTAGGGGAAAATAATTCATCATAAATGAATAATTAGCAGAGACAACAAATATCAGGGCATCAGTTAACTTGCTTTGCTGTGACAAAATGCCAGACAAAAAGAACTTATAGGAGAAAGGACTTATTTGAGGGTATGCTTCCATCAAGACAGAGAAGACACCTTTAGGGGCTCAGGGCAGCTGGTCATATTGCATCTGGCATCCGGAAACAAAGCAAGATAAATGCTGGTACTTAGCTAACTGTCTCCTTTTTATTGAATTCAGGGTGTCAGCCTAGGAAATGGTATCACCTGCAGTTAAGGCAGGACCTTCAACCTCAAAAACCTAATCTAGGTGTTCCTCATAGGAATGCCCAGGTACTTGTCTCCTAGGTAATTCTAGATCCTGTCAAGAAGGCCTACAGTAATAATCACTACTATCAACAGACACTGTCAGACCATCTTGGACGGACCACTTCTGATGGACTTGATTTATAGCCAGCTCACATGCTGGTCACTGCTTTTACAACCAGTTGTGTGTAACTTCTCCTTAATTTTATGCATGGATAGCCTGTTGATGTTCTCACACCTCAAGGCTGCTGTGCATTGGCTGCTCAAGAATACACAGAAACTTCAGGATCTTCAATCTAAAGGGATGGACCTGCAAGTTGGCCATAAAATTCCTACATCCCTGTAACACATCTAATGCTTAAGTGTGTCTCCAAAATAGTCTATTCCTATGTCTTTGTAGGTTGTTTTAAGTCTAGAAACATCTGTCCAATGAACCTACTTTGAATGTTATTGTAAGAGGGTATGCTTCTCTTTAATGGCACTAACATGGTGTGGATGTTCTTTAGGGTTCTAGAACCAGTTCTCAGATGTGCCATATTGCTATTATTATAGGTGTGGCTATCAGAAGTCAGGAGAGTTTGTCTCACATAAGAATCAAATAAGCATCTCGAGACATAGCCCACATCTCCACCTAAAGTATGATGCAAAAAAGGTACAATTTAGTTCCACCTCTTATTTTTAACTAATAGAGCAAGAATGATTGAAAAACTGAAACCAGATGAACAACAAACCAACAAACAAACCACACACACACACACACGAATATATCTCAGTGACAGATGAGATCTGGGTCCCATCCCCAACACAATCAGGAAAAAAAAAAGACACATTCATGATCAAGCAACATACCCTGGTGAATTTCCTTTGGAGGTGAAGTGAAAGAACCCTCCACAGGAATCTAAAGAGCACATTGAGGAGGATGGCATCCTGTCCCTCCCAATGTGTGAGGACATTAAATAATGCAAAAGTCAGTCAGCCAGGTTATTGATTTAGCATAAAAAGTTTCAAGAGTGAAATGATATATTTATGTTGCAATACAAAACAGAATATACAGTTAGAAAATGTGTGTGGGTATATATATATATATATATATATATACACATATCCTGCTCACGTCTACTTTGTAAATGTATGCCCTGATTCTTTGTCTTCAGGCAGAAATTTAGGCATATTCTCCTGCAGGTAAATCTTCTACAAATTCTAGCCTGAGGGAAGACTTTTTCACTTTGTATTTAATGCTGTTTGAAGATGCCTGGGTGGAACTTATCAAATCCCCAGCATCACAGAAGAGCTTTGTATTTTCCATTTAACCCCTGAGTTGTGGCTCCTCTCTGTAACCTGTCTCTTCCCTGCAGGCGGCCCCTCCAATCTGGAGTTGTCTGAGCTCGGAGAGGCTTGTGTGTGTCTTCTAAGACACTGTTGGGTTCAGTATCAATGTTTTCACCAGGCCCAGGTAGATCTGAAATTGTGGACTATCCGTGTGAAGCAAGGGTACATGTCTAGCCCAGGAATAAGAGCTGATTTTGTAACCAGAGGAAAGGAATATACCAGTGAACAGTGTCAAGGGGGCTTGTTTTCAAATCGTGCCTGAGCTACTTTCGGTTTAACTCTGGGCGTATTTGTTAGCCTGTTTCATTCTCAATAGCCTAATTTATAGTAAGGGACAGATGATGGTCCCTGCATCAGAAGTTTCTTCTGAGAAAAGTTGATGTTAAAGTGCATGTAGTGGGCTGGAGAGAGACTCAGTTGTTAAGAGCACTTGCTGCTTGTGTAGAGGACCTAGGTTTGTTTCCCAGCATCCACATGGTAGCTCACAGCCATTTCTAATGCCAATGCCGGGAGATCCGAAGCCTCTTGGGACCTGAAAGGGCTCCTGCACACATTTGGAGCACATACATACAAGCAAGCACACGTGCACATACGCAAACACATACACACAAAATAAGTAAATATGCAGTTGAATATGGAACCTGGCAAACAAACCTAATGATCAGTTTAGGTGCTAACAATAGAATAATTACCACCAGCATCAGTGTATCTTGCAACTGACCCAGCTACCAGATCCCACTTATAAGAAAGAAAAACAAATGGGAACTTTTCTGTGTCCGAATTTGCTAATCAGTTCTAAATCAGAAAAGTCAGGAGAAACAACCCTGAAGACAGCTCTTTCTCCTATTAGTTCATGTAGGCAAACCCTGAGTCTCGGAGAGGTCAAATAAATTGCTCAAGTTTGCCCAGCAAGGACAGATGTCTCGCAGACAAAGATCAGGATTTTCATTACCCAAAGCAAAGTCAGCAGGGATCGCATAAAGTTAATTCAAATAACTCACCCTAAAGTTAATATATTTTTAGGACCAAGAAAACCCACATAATGGGGAGTGCTCAGGAACCCAAATCTACTTGGCATTCTCAGACGCGTCCTTGGGCTTCTTCGAGCTTCGCAGCCTATAGCTTTTGGCAGTCCCCAAAGAGAGAGCTCTTTCCACTAACAAAATACAAAATGCAAAATTAATAAAAAGACCCTTTGAAACTGACAAATGTGCCTCAGGCAAACTATCTGCCCAGCAGCTGGTTAAAATTTAATCAGTTTCTTTAAAAAAAAATTTTTCCCCGGCCTGTACATCTTTTGTATGGAACTCCCCAGTCTGAGTGTGGTCAAAGTTTGTTAAACAAGAAATAATAGCCAAAGCTTTTTAATTCAGCAAATAAGCAATGGGTGCTTTAAATAGTTCTGTGGCATTCAGGGAACTAATTGCCTGGGTCTCATCAAAGCTGGGTAATTCTTTAATAATTTCTGGTCTTTCTTTTAGAAAACCTAAATTGGCATCTATACACTGTGCAGTGAATCTTACAGTGGATTTAAGCTTCTGACTTACACTGTGACTTTTTTTCTGGGAACTTGGTTGAACTTTATATGGTGGAGGGCAGAGATGGGAGGGAAAGTGAGAACATGTCTGCTAGCAGCATGATCGGAGTGTGTACTAAAACTCCTGAGAACTTCACGAAGAACACGTGACTGTCACTGTCCCCAGAATACTGCATACCTAAGGATTTTAGCTCTTAACCAATCAGAAGTCTCTAACCAGGAGACCCAGACTACAGGGTGTAATCCGATTTGATTCATTTCCTAAGACTCTCCTTCCATAAGCATGAATAAAACTAAAGACCACAGTTAAGGCCAGATAAAGAACCATCTGATGAGCAGAGCATCCTCCAAGTGGGTGAGACACTCCCATTGCTGTCCTCAAACTTCAGCAGGAATCACACAACTTCTTGTGTTTTAAATATAATCGTTCATAAAGAACCAGCATTGAGGGTGGGTGGAGGGCATGCACAAGAGGAATTGTTTCTGTTGTGCGGTCTTAAATCTAAAGCATCCAGGTTTTAAAGCCTTTCATTCCAGTTTCCAGTCACCTCCTGTGCCCCATCCCTTTGACTGTGACCATGCACACCCTAAGTGTACTCGTTGTACTTCACACATCTGTGCCTGGGCATAGCGTGGCCACTTTGCATATTAACTTTAATAAAATTAAATATTTAATAGGTTAAAGTGTTCTGCTTTCATTTGTTTCTGTGTATTTATTCTTATATTTTCTGACTTCTTTGCTCTATGTATATAGTGCAATGTACATTTGTACTACATAACTGTACTTTAGCTCTCTGTGTTATACATACAAAAAGCTTTTTATATTTTTGAAACAGATCATATCTTTGACCTTTAATACATGATCTTTCGCAGAGATCCCTTGTTTTTCTGACCATCCTCTTTCCCCCAACCATCCTATTGGGCTAAGGAACATCTTCCATCTGTTTGGAAGAAATGATTAACCCACAAGCTCCATCCATGGAGTTGGGGTATAAATAGGCAGACCTGTGACCTAAGAGAACTGCCAACATAGTCAACATTCAGCTGTGATCAGTGGTTTAATAAACATGTGATCCATTGTACAAACAACAATCTCAAGTGCTTAGGTGATATCTGTTATATTTGATTGCTATGATTTGTTTTTGAAACAAGATCTTGAGTAGTTCAAGTTTGCCTTAGACTCCCAATGTAGCCAAAGACAACCTTGAACTTCTGTTTCTCCTGCCTCTAAATCACAAGTAATGGGAAATTACATGTATCACCAGGCCAGAATTCCTACTTCACATTTCTATTTCAGCATCCAATAGGAACTATGAACTTAATGTTGCTAAAAATAAAATAGCAAGGTCAGTAATTCTGGTTTTGTTTTGTTTTTGTTTTCTTTTCCCTATCCCTTCATCCCCAGACCACTCTTTATTCAGCCATTTTAACTAACAAGTGGCGCCCACCTCCTTCTCGGGTGCCAAAACACAGAGCCTGGGAGTGATCCAGGATGACTGTTCTATCACCTCCCACCCTTAGGCAATCCATCACAAAATCAATAGCTCAATAGAATATGTTCTAGTCTACCCATTGCCTCCTTTTCTTGATTTGAGGTGACCATTTCTGAGAGCTTTGAATCTATCAGTCCATTTCCAAAATCAGGAACTAGACTCAAGTCATGGAGACAATACATTCTACCTTTCAGCTCTGTTTCTTGATTTGGTCTACATTGAGCAAAATGGATTTAGTTTCTCTTAGTGCTTAACTTATTTTGCCCAATCAGGCTATTTTTTTACCAAATCAGTTATGGCTGCTTTATCAGTCAGCACAGGCTGGGTATGCTGTATAACAAATCCCAAATCCCAATGCTGCATGCCCATCTCACGTCATTGCCTTAATGGTTGGAGGAGGGTGAAGGTTATTAAACTCATGCAGGGACTCAGTTCAGCCTCATCAAACAGCATAATGTCAAACACATCTGTGTGGCCAGCAGGTGACAAAGATGGAGAGTCTACATGAGCTAGCTGGAAATTTTCTTTTCAGGGAAATTTCACTATTATTTTGTTTGTGCAAAAATTCTTATTTTTTTTCCCCGAGACAGGGCTTCTCTGTATAACAGCCCTAGCTGTCCTGGAACTAGCTCTTGTAGACCAAGCTATCCTCAAACTCACAGAAATCCACCTGTCTCTGCTTGGTTCTAGGATTAAAGGCATGCGTCACCACCACCTGGCCCTTTTATTTAAAATTTTAATTGTTTTTCATTACATATATGTGTGCTTGTGTGAGGTATTCACATATGTATGCAGGTGTTTTTCATTACGTATATGTGTGCTTGTGTGGGGTATTCACATGTGTATGCAGGTGTTTTTCATTACGTATATGTGTGCTTGTGTGGGGTATATGCAGGTGTTCATGGAATTCAACAGCACCAACAACTCTGGAGTTGGAGTTATAGGTGGTTGTAAACCACCAGATATGGGTTCTGGGAACTAAACTTGTGTCCTCTTTATGGAACATGCTCTTGACCACTGAGTCATCTCTCCAAACCTCCCTTACTCCCTACTTCCCTTCCTTCCTTCCTTTCTTCCTTCCTTCCTCCCTCCCTCCCTTCCTCCCTTCCTTCCTCCCTTCCTCCTTCCCTCTCCCTCCCTGCCTTTGACTCTCACTGTGTAGACCAGGCTTCTTTAGTACTGAATGTGTACTCCAGGCCAGTGAACTCCTGATCCTTCTGCTTTAGTGGCGAGTACTACTGTCACGGGCATATACACCACATTGGTAAAATCTCTAATTTTTAAAGGACCATGAATTTTTTCTATTTATTCTTGTGTCAGCTTCTATATGTGATATACCTTAAGGAATTTGAGTTCCTTAAGAATTCTACAATGTTGAATCCATTTATACAAAACTATTCATGACACAAGCTTCTTCTGGCTTCTAATGCCCGTTGGAAGAGAAACAGTACCCTGTATTTCATTATCAGTATTAGCAATTTGTACTTTTTGTTGATCAGACCCTATAGGGTTTATCAACACTATTATTTATACTTTCTTAGGGTAAATTCTGATCTTATGCCACAACTATTTGTCTGTGATGTCACTAACTCCTGTTTTGATTTTTACTCTAGTACTTAATTTCCTCTGAATTTAATGTATTTCATCATTTTTGCATTGATTTTTAAGCCTTCATTTTTCCTAATATAAGAATTCAAAGCTATACATTTTTGTGGAGACACAAAACTGGCTTAGAGTGTAGGCTCCTGCTGGGACAGATGAGACGAACCTGGGAAACGGTTGCTTGGCAAACCAAGCATAGATGAAAGCAAACTTTCTCTACCCATTTCTCAAAAGTTCTGTCAGAATCTGTACCCTGGATAAGGAAGTGGCCTTTGAGCTCAGTTCTTCACACTCTACCAGTTCCAAAGGAGGGCTTTGCTTCTGGATACTTTTTGCCTTGTTTCTTTCCTTCTTTTCATCTTTATTACTGTTACTAATTGAGGTATTATTTCTTGCAAGGAGAGGCAAGAGTTTCTCATGATCATGTACGTGAGTAAAGGGGNGTACCCTGGATAAGGAAGTGGCCTTTGAGCTCAGTTCTTCACACTCTACCAGTTCCAAAGGAGGGCTTTGCTTCTGGATACTTTTTGCCTTGTTTCTTTCCTTCTTTTCATCTTTATTACTGTTACTAATTGAGGTATTATTTCTTGCAAGGAGAGGCAAGAGTTTCTCATGATCATGTACGTGAGTAAAGGGGGGTTTCAGAGTTGAGGTAATGCTTTTTAGTCTGTATAAAAGCCATACAAAATAAAGCTTGTTATGTAGTTGTTCACACTCTGCATCCCCTGTGTCCTGATTTGCCCGAGACCCTTACCCAGGGACCCCAACGCACTAGACGTTGACACATTTTCCCCAAGCACTGCTTCAGCTATACTCTGCAAATTTTACTCTGCTGTGGTTTTATAATCATTTAGTCTAAATTATTTCCAGTTTCCTTTGTTGTAAATTGTTTGATCCATCATTGATTTAGAATTATCTTAATTTCAAAATATTTAAGGCTTTTAAGTCATCTTATTGTTATATTTTCAGCTATTGCCCTCTGGTCATAAAGAATACTGCTTCAGATTGTATTCTTGTAAAATATAGTATCTGAGGCTGGAGATGTGGTTCATCGGTTAAGAGGACTGGCTGTTCTTCCAGAGGACCCAAGTTTGACTCTCAACACCCACATGATAGCTGACAGCCATTTATAACTTCAGTTCCAGAGGAACTTCTGACCTCCACAGGCACTGCATGCACATGGGAGCACATATACATTAGCAGACAAAAAACTCACAAACATAAAATAACATTAACAATATAAAACGTACTGAGTCCTGTTTTATTGCCCAGGATATATGTCTCAGTTGAGTCTTCAGAGTTGAAAAATAAGAACATATTCTGCAGTTCTGGGGTTTGGTTATCTTTTCAATGCATGTGGTCTGTTTAGCTTGGATCTTCTGTACTCTTACCCACATTTTCTCATGTGTCATGAGCTACTGTGAGATGGAATTACAGTCCCCTTTTCTCTTCTGCTATATAAGAATTTGTTTTACATACATCAATGCAAACCCATTTGACAGTAGTTCATGGAGTAATTTCTTCTCAATGAACTGATCCTTCTATTATACAACAGATCCCTCTTTATCTCTGATGTCACTTCTGTTCTGATGACAATCCTATTCTGATGTCATTTGCTGTGAAATAATCCTGCACACTGTGTGAGTATATGTCATTATGATTGGTTTAATAAACGAGATGACTAGCCAGTAGCTGAACAGGATAAATTTAGGTGGGAAACCAAACTGAGAATTATGGGGTGAGGAAGGGTAGAGTCAGAGGAGTCACCAGTCTGACAGAGGATGAGTTGGACATACAAAATGCAATAGAGGAAAAAGTCATGAGCCTCGGAGCAGCACATAGATTAATAGAAATGGGTTAAGTTGTAAGAGCTAGTTAGTAATAAACCTGAGCTATTGGCCAAGCACTCATAATTAATATAAACCTCAGTGTGTTTATTTGGGAGCAGGTAGTAGGGACAGGAAAACTCTGCCTACAGTCACTCGTACTCTGATGTCACTCCTAACCTGAAGTCTAGTTAGTCTGATGATATGACTGGAATGCTGAATATCTTTCTGGTGCTTCTTCTTTGAAACTAAGTGCTCTTAGTTTATCTGTGTTTTTTATTTAATGTGGATCACTGCAAAGTGAGCACACCAATGTGAATTATTAGCCAAAATAAAGACCCAGAACATTAGCAGCATTCTCATAAACCTGCCTAGTCACTGTTGCTGTATAGAACCAGTCATCTAACTTCTAGATCCTAGAATCACTTCAATCACCTTTATATGAGCAGAACCATGGTGTGTGCCCTTTGGACTCTGTTGTTAGTGGGATCGATCCACTTACACTATTTCATGTTGCTCCCCTTTCCTCCCTTTCAGTCTACATCCATTGCATCCTATGAACAATAATACCACAGTGGCAATTCAGTGTACTGATAGCATAGTGTTGATGCAATTGTTCAGATTCTAACAACCATGAAGAGTGCCATGGTAAACATATATCCACAAAACTATGAGTCATTTTTCAAAAATAAACATGGATATGCATGTACATGTATGTGCATATGCAGGTGGGTGCATGTGTGGAGGCCAGAGAAGAAAATCAACTGTCTTCTATCACTCTCTGCCTTATTCCCTTGAAACAGGGTCTCTCGGAACCTGAAGATAAACCACTTTGGCTGGAATACCTGGCCGGGAAGTTCCTGTGATTTCTCTGTCTCCACCCGCTAACACCGGGTTTATAGCATATGCATCCTTGCCTGACTTCTACATGGTTGCTGGGAATTCAAACACAATCCCTCATGCTTGTACAGCAAGCCCTCTTGCCCATGGAGCCATCTCCTCAGTCCTCTCTACTCGCACACTTTTGGGTCTGGAAAATACATGTAAATCTGTCATATATCACACGTTCTTTGCAAAACCTTCTAAAGATTTTTCTAAGATGCTGATGGACATCTTGGCGCAATATTGGCAATGATTCTGGAAAGTATTTTTATTTATCCATGCATGTGGATAAAGATGAAAGATTCCACCACACAGGTGGTAGCTAAAGTTTGGACCTGAGAGATTCCAGTTAGCCCTCTCATCTCTGTCCTTACAGGAAGTGGTCACTGTTAATAAAGATGTCCAGAGGGCAAGGCAGATAGATATTAGTGCTACTGAGTATCAGAAAGCACCTACATATACAAGAGGTGCTAATGATGACCTCTCTGTCACCATGTGAGCTAAGTGTTATCCGAGCCATAGTTCCAGGCCTGTGAGGCCTGAATGGAGCCCCAGCTGCCCTCCCTGGCTGCCAGCCAGAGCTCTAATGGTTTCACTTCTCTATTAGACCGGGCTTTAAAATTCACAGAAAACCTTCTCCCCTCACCCTGTTTTCAGTTGCTAGGCTCTCTCTGACACACATCCTCCACTGGCCACCTATTTCTGTGCCAAGAACAGGGGAGTGTGAAATTCTGCCCAGCTGGAGTTTCTCTAACTGCACATATCACATGCCATTAGATTGGGAAATAAGTCCGTTGGGGCATACACGTCTGTAGAAAATTCCTACTCTGGCACCTGAGCCACCCTGCAGTTGGAGCCACATAAATCTGAACTCTCCTTCTCACTGGGTCCATAGGAACCCTCCTGATATAAACACGGCTTTCCTCAGTGCTTCCCACCAATCAACAGCATCCTTCCACCTCCCTGGTTGCTGCATATTGTCTCCCTTTGCTCCTTCCTGGAGTGTCTTACCACTTCCTTCTTCCTATTCCATCTACTTCAATACCTCAGTCTCTCTCTCCCTCTCTCTCTCTCTCTCTC
>LOJH01003438.1:1902-39050 GCA_001685095.1 Ellobius talpinus | reverse complement strand
TAGAAACTTTATTTGTCAATATAGCTTGTACGCACACCTTTGCTAGGGACATCTTATCTTTTCATTTCTGCATCTGCAATGCCTTGAATTTATCTTACATTCATTAGAAGTAGAACATTGCTACTGAATAAATGAATGGTGTAAGAGTTTTAAAGCGATTTAAATAGTTATTTTATTCTAGGTATGAAGTGTTGTCTTTCTGGTGTGTGTTACAAGCACAAGAATTAACTTTGTGGCAATTACATCTCCACATCAGTTCTGGAAAAGCACACAATTCAAGCAGAAATTTTCCACAGAAAATGCTCTGTGTATGTCTCAACATAACCCGCATACAGGCTACTTGTTGACTGTGAGTGCTGTTATCCCTTAATGGGATGCTATATAGCAGTTTTGTTATCAAAATAGTGAAGGGGTTGTCTTCCCAAGGGATAGCACACCAATTTCTTGTCCAGTGGCAAAGATATAGGACTGAAAGCATACATGCAAGTAATATTATATGAACTGAGATGGTTATATTTAGGAACATATTATATAATGCATGCATGAAAGTCAATAACAATTAGTGGAAAAAATAGAGACTATGATTTCGAAGGCGAATAGAGGCGGTATTTGGAAGAGTTTGGAGGAAGGAAAGAGAAGGTAGAAATATTGCTAATACATTATAATCTCAAAAATAAAATTCAAAAAAGGAATGATCAAAAATTGGAAAGAGGAAATAGGACTGGAGTGAGTTAATAGCTCAGCAGTTAACAGCATTTACTACTACATTAAGAGGGGTAGCGTTCAGATACCAGCAACCTCTATAGATAGCTCACAAGTGCCTGTGATCACAGCTTCAAATGACCCAATATTTTCTATGGATTCTGTGGACACAGAGAGAGAGAGAGAGAGAGATATGAATGAATGAATGAATGAATGAATGAATGAATGAATGAAACTTAATAAAAGATCTTGGGCTGGTGAGATGACTCAGCTATGGGTAAACTTTTCACTACCAAGCCTGATGACCCAAGTTTGATATTGAAATCCTCATGCTAAAAAGAGAAAGGCAACTCCCAGAAGTTGTTATCTAGCCTCAACATTTGAGCAGTGGCATGCACATGTCCCTAAACACAAATATAAATACATGCACAAAGAAAGTAAGTAAAGATAATTTCAAATAAAAGGAAGCAGACAATGTGTCTACCAAAAGTCAAGATTTGATGCTCACAGTGCATTGTTCACTAAGCAATCTTTTATAAGATTTATTTTTATTTTTTATTATACTTGTTTGTGTGTGAGCACAGGCACGTGCACACACATACACACATGTGTGACTGTGGGTGGCTGTAAAGGTTGGAGGTTTCTAATCCCCCAGGAGCTGGAGCACAGGTTGATAAGAGATGCATGACCTGGGCGCTGCTGGGAAGTGAACTTTTGTCTTGTGCACAAGCAGTGTGTATTCGTAGACAATGACCCAGCTCTCCAGCTGGTTTCTATTCATTTTATAGTACTTACATCATTACTACATAACCTTTATTAATCTGACTATCAGAAATATAACAGGACAAGGACTGTACCTTTAAAAGTTTGGCAGAGCGTAGCAAGGGATACCTTAAATGCTGTGGGAAAATCAGTGGTCAAGCTCTGTAGTTTTCACCTCTTATTCCACATAACCAAGTTCAGGGAGATATCTGTATCTTTGTCAAGATATGTATATGTTATTAGTGTGGGCCCTTCTCCCTATGGTCTGATTCTGTTCCCCACACTCCAACCAGGTATTTAACGAAAAAGGGTTATTGAAATGGAAAGGAAATAAGGAATTAAGAAAAATTTGAATACAATTGTTTACTTTAATCATTTTTTATGTTTTTCTTTATGGGATTATTTTATTTATTATCAGCATATGTGGTAAGGGGGCATGCACATGACACAGTCTGTAGAGGTCAGAGGGCAACTGAGTGGGCTTCTCCTTTCGCCTTTCTGTGGGGTCTGATAATCCAGCTTAGGTTACCGGACTTGGCAGCAAGAGTCTTTACCCACCGGGTCATCTCACTGTCCCCATTTTTAAAGTAGGGTCTCATGTAACTTCTGCTTGCTTAAATCTTCCGTTATAGCCCAGGATGGCCTTGAACCCCTGTTCCCTGTCTCTCTCCAGTGTTGGATTGCAGGTGTAAGATATTGAGCTCAGCTTCATTGTTCTGTCTTTAATGGAATATACATATACAGCTAATTTACACAGTCAAGACATGTGAACCAAAGTCCTTCAGCAATTGAATCCAAGTATCACTTTCATATTGTGGAGAAAGATTCTTGAGCCACCAAAGACTTAGTGACCCCTACAAAGGATTATCAATAGTAACATAAGCATAATACCAGGAACATGATTATACTCACAGTTTACTCTTAAGGATGCACCGGAACCTACACACACAAGCACATGTGTGCGTGCGAGCTCTCACACACAAACACACACACACATTCGTATTTATTTTTGTACAATTATGGAAACTTGTCTTCTGTGAGCACATTAAGCAGCATATGGAGATGCAGCTGCTGGCGTTTAAGCTTTACATCCTCACTGAGAAGGCAGACTGATGATGGTTCTTATTCTTTTCTCCGAGGACAGTGGCTTGAGAGTGGGGCTCTTGTTTCTTGCTCTTTATCACTCTGTTCTCCCCGCCCCCAACCAATGATGTGGGGCCTTACCAATCGGCCCATGGACTCCAGGTATAGCGCTCAGACAGGCAGTAGGACAAATACCAAAGCGTTCTGGCTACAGCCATTCTTCGTTCTCCTTCCCCACCTGCTGCTCTGCCCCGCCTGAATCAGCACTTAGTATCGGAATAGCTTTGATACTAAGCCTGTTCCAGCGCAATAACACACACAGCCTCATTTCAGTATGATGAATGAAGACTTTTAATGAAACTGGCCCAAACTGCTCTGGCAAGCTGCCTTATTTTTGTGTTTTAAATGGAAGCGATCCATCAGCCGCAGCACGCACACTGTCTCCTCTGCATCCATCCTTGATGAGCGGGACATGTGGGCCCTCATCACAGAGATCTCTGCAATTCTTGCTCCGCTGTTCTGCCCCCCTGTGCTTGACCAGGGGGCTGCTGCTGATCCATCGTCCCCTCTCACTTTGTGCCGCATTGCTGCTGATGCACGGGCTGAATGGTCGCATCGCTTGCTCTGTGCACAGACCTCCTGCTCTATTCTCCCTGGGTCCAGGATCCTGGCATGCCTGGCGGGTATTAATTACACTTGCTGGCTGCTCCTTCATTAGTGTTGCCTATCTCCGCTGAGCGAGGTAGTAAATCAAGCGATGATTCCTGACTTTTAAAAAATTGGAAAAGATAAACAAACACTAAAGGGGGGAAAAAGTCCTCCTGAAATAATAAATACAAACGAAGAGGAGGGCTGACACCTTAAACAAGGTGGCTGCGAGCCCCAAGGAGCTCAGCAGTTTGCTAGTGTGGAAACCGGTGTTCCTTCCCCGTGTTACTCATTTCTTTTAAGAAGAGGAAATAGCACAGAATTACTTTTCTTTCTTTGGGGGGCTTGTTTGAAATTGAGTATGTGATGGGAAATGCCAGCACAGTCTGCATAGCTGCGTGAATGATGGCGCTGAGGAAGGAGCCTCATTTAAGCAGGAGTTTAAATGAAAGGAAGAGAAAAATAAGGGGTGGGAAAGCAGCTATAATACCTCAGAAGATCCTCTCCATGTGGGATTTTTCTGGTGTGGATCAACTTCTGAAGATCTTGGACCTGAAACTGCTCCAAACTCATTTTAGGCTCCTTTTCAAGGAGTCTTAAACTATCAATGCTATAATAAGATGATGTTTGTCTCAGTAATCTAAGGGAAATAATATTGCATATTTTTTAGACTCTACCATCATTACTCACTGACTTGTATATAATTTGAAGGTGTGCATTAAAATAATTCATGCTAATCATTTGATTTTAGTAAGTAAAGCTAGCTTGTTCATCCCTCTTCCTGTGTGCTCAGCATCCTGGTATATGCACTAAGGTGTATTTAGCAATTTAAAAAGTTGTCATTGTCTTTGATAAGTATTGGATTCCGGTTATTGGATTCCTCTGCCAATTCAATAAGCCAAATCAAACTGAATTAATCAATTCAGATTTAATAAACAGTGAAGCAAAGCAGAGCATTCCCGAGTGACTCCCAGGGAGGTAGGAGGAAGAGCAGGTGGCAGATCTGTGGGCTGGGTCTTAAATACTCTGTAGGCCTGGTCTTGATCAGCTCTAAGGAAGGAATTGCTCCTTGTCAGGGTCTGGAATGTGAGGAGTGAGGCTGGAGTGGAGCTTCCCAACAGTCTTTATTGGAATTTTCATTATCACCAAGCACAGTATAACTCAATGGCATGGTCTTATCAACAAGTCTTAGGAATTCAGAGATGAATATAGTGGAACAGTTGGGAAAAGCTTCATGGAAAAGGTTTGACTTTGAATGAAGAAAAGAATTTCAATGGGTATGAGAAAGTGAGCGCCTTTAAAGGATGAAGTTTGAAGAATGAGGAAATGAAATGCAGACAAGGCTAGGCATGTTTGCAGAACAGTTTTCAGAATGGACAGTCAGGGAGAGGTATTTTATGTCACCCCGACACTGAGTCCATAAGTTGAGTCAAGCTAAGAATGCTTGTGTTGTAAATGGGCCATAATCACTCCCAAGAATATCCCAGCGAAGGCCTGGAGAGATGGCACAGTGGTTATATGGACTGGATGCACTTCCAGATAACTCAGGTTCAATTCCCAGCATCCATATTCTGCTAAAACCAGAAAATTTACTCCAGGTCCAAGAGTCTGACTCCCTCTTCTGGCCTCCACATTCACCAGAAAGGCATGGGGTACCCATAAATACATGCAGGTAAAACATACAGATAAAATACACATAAATGACATAAGTGAAAATAAATAGAAAAGAACACAACAACAATCAGGTGTCAAGAAGTCAAATCAGTTCCTTTTTGTTTGACTGCCGGAAGAACCATGTGCAGAGAACCACAAACACGAAACAGGGAAAGAGAAGGGGCATGGGGCTCCTATGTTGTTTTCCTATTGCAATTTGAGCCTATGCAGTTGGAAAAGTACTTGGTGCTTGGCCTTGGTGTTAGGACAAAAATACCTGGTGCTTGGGAAAGTCTCTATATTGCCCAGAACCAACCTGTCTTCTACCCTCCATTTCTGTCCTCGATGATTTGTGACATAGGTGGCCAAGGAAAGTGTGACACATTCATACTGATCCTTATTCAGAAAGGCTATGGAGAGGGAACTGGCACCTTAATCCAGAGAAAGATGACTCTGCTAGGAAAGATCTAAAGTACCACAGAGGGACCTCCATGGTCAAGGGCTGTTCATTGCATATGTTTATTTCTGATTGTAGGCATGTGATCTTGAAAGACATCAGTCATGTTTAAATAGAGGTTGCCTCTGCTTCATCATGATTTTGTCTTAACTAACTACAAATAAGATCTTTGGGTATCAGAGAATGATGACTTTAACGTACAGATATGGGGGATTGGGATTTTAGCAGGTATCTGGGGCCCCATGATCAATCTGAAGCTTGAAGGATGAGCCATGGTGTCTGGTCTTTCCAATGAGAATGGAGATACGGCTTTTTCTTGAGAGAGGCAAATAATTGGAAGGTCATTAAAGAATTTCTAGTTTTCTAAGTAACAATTAGAATCTCCATTTAGGAGGACATAGGGAGCCCAGCTCATGTCCCCAGAGTCATACAGCTTTCTATTAATCTTTCCAGCTTGCCCTGACAGGGATCTTGTTCTGAAAGATGTGCCTTAGTCTTTACAAATACGCTGCATCTTCAGGACACAGGACTGTCTTATCCAGGCAAATCCTCCAGCTAATAGAACTGTGTTTGTTGTAGCAGAAAAAAAATCACAAACATAAGGAATAACTGAGAAAAAAATTGACCCCTTTCCATTTGTATGTAAGACCATGATGCCAAAATGTCCTTCTCACTTCATGCTGACTCACAGAGGATGCTGAATATCTGGCCGTATGCACACAATATATAGAAAGAAGGGACACATTTAAACATTGTCCTCACGATTAGAAAGAATACATGGACTTCCCATACCATTGTTGTTGGAAATCTGGCTATGAGTACGCATTTTGCAAAAATAATATTTTCAAACACAACTGTCAGAGCAATCAAACCCATGGTAAACATTTCTCAGTGCTCCACCAGGGGGCGCTCCCCCAACAGAAAGAGTAATAATAAAAGTATATGAAAATGACTGCACAGCCCCAAAGTAAACATTTGCTGCTATCGAAATTCACGAGAACGAACATTTCTACTCATGGGAGGAAAGAAATATTGGCTCGTAGAATGAAGTTTGATAAATAAAGAGTAAACTTCTATGGCATTTGTGTATATATTTTAAAGTTAACTCAAGCAAGGTAAAATTAAAGCTTGACTAATGATCAGTTTGATTATTTCAAAAGTGAGATATAAAGTCGCAGGGAGTTCTCATAGCACTTTCAGTGTGCGGAATTTTAGAGCATGGAGACACTTCTCCTTAGTAGTGGGAATGACTGAAGAACTCTGGGAAATGTTTATGGTCAGCATCTTGAAGGCTCTTTGTGTCATAATGCTAAGACAGGATGCTCTTCTGTTGTGGTGGTTTAGTTTTGTTTGTTTGCCTTACAAGTCCTTTTGGTATATATCATGGCTTCCAATTTCTGAATTTTATGGGATTCCTGAGTCTGGGAAAGTGTGTGTCTGCATCTACAAACGTTTCTTGTGCTTTTTCTTTGACTCTTTCTCTTATTTTGTTTTTTGTCGCAGTCTGACATTTTATTATTTAATTTTATTATTATTCTTTGGATGCCTGTTTCTTTTCTAATGACAGAGAGAGAAGGTGGGGAATCTGGATGGGAGGGGATGTAGGGAGAAGCAGAGAAGAAGGGAAGGGAAAACCATAATCAGGCTATATCATGCAATAAAATATTTTTCAATGAGAGATAAAAAGAAATATGCATGTCTCTTAAAACACACACACACACACACACACACACACACACACACACAAACTGTTCAGGAATTGTTATTCACAAGGAAGCATTCCAAGACTTGCTTCTGAGAAACACTGGTTTGATAGGTCACAATCTAAGATCCTAGACTGAAGGCTTTGTTTTTTTGTTTGTTTGTTTGTTTGTTTGTTTTTTAATACAAGCTGCCCGGAGTCTGACTTTTAATTCACCAAAAACTTAATCCACAGTGTAGAACTTAAAGAACAAATTTGGTTAAGCATCTTAGGTTTTTCTTTCATGTATATTTAAAGTTTACATTAAAAGCTGTCTTAGTTAGAATTTTATTGCCCTGAAGAGACACCATGAGCACAGCAACTCTAAGAAGGCAAATGTTAATTGGGCCTGGCTTACAGTTCAGAGGTTTAGTCCATTATTGTCACGGTGAGAAGCATTGTAGCAAACAGTCAGACATGCCTCTGGAGAGGGAGGTAGCTAGGAGTTCTACATCTAGATCTGCAGGCAACAGGAAGAGACTGAGACCTCAAAGCCCACCCCTAGTGATGCAAATCCTGCAACAATATCATACCTACTCCAACAAGGTCACATCTCCCAGTAATGCCACTTCCTCTGTGCCTATGAAGCTATTTTCATTCAAACTACCACAGAAGCTGTACTCATACAAGTTTTATTTTGTTTTTTGCTTACAAAATACAATTTAGAGTACAAATTTCAGGAGTGCCACAATACCAAAGAAGATGGAGTTATTGATTGCAGAGGGCACCAGACTTGCTAAAGTGGATGGGGGAAGAGAATTGGTTGTCCTTAGCATCACTTCACCTAGCACTAAATGCCCACCTCTTCTCCTGGTTGCTCATTGTCATGGATCCTCACTGTATGCCACATTCTTGTGCAATGTCTTAGCACTGGAGAAGAAAAAGGAAACAAATGAAATGCTTTCACGACTAAGGTCTATGTGAGTTGCTTTTAATCGTACAGTAAGTGGTCATTATTTGTCCTGGTGGAGTGATCAAATGCCCTGACAAAAGCAACTGGAGGAAGGAGGTTGAATTGGGCTCACAGTTCAAGGTTAAGGTCTGTGAGGCTGGATAAGCTATGGTTGCAGAACATTGACAAGGCAACTGGTGCCATTGCATCCATACCAATGAAGACAAGAGGGATGTCTTCCTGTGCTCTGCTGCCTCCTTGGTGTTCCCTCTAGAATCCAGCCCACATGATGGTACTGCATAGTTAGGGGTGAGTCTTTCCACCTAGGTTCACATAATCTAGATAATCCTTCACAGGTGTGTCAAGAAACATGCCTCCTCCATGATTCTAGACCCTGCAAAATGGACAATGAGCTATCATATAATAAAAATTATTGATAGCACCCCAGGCTTCTTGTAAGATTTATATGTGTTGGGGCTAGAGGAATGGTTCAGGTTTGAAGTATTCTGATTCACCTGCAGAAGATGGGCAGTTGCTCCCCAGGACCTGCACCTGGTGTCTCACAGCTTTGCAACTCCAGCCCCAGCTCCAGAAGTACCAATTCCCTCTTCCAGGTTCCTTGGGGCACCTGCAGGCACATGCGCACACATACACACACAAGCACACACAGAAACAGACACACATGCCAGTAAAAGTTACCTTTGTTTAAAGATCCATATGTTGAGATAGAAAACTAATCATCTGTACATTTGCAAATATATTTTGCAAATAAATTTCTAGAAAATTTACAGATACCATAATACTCCAAATAAATTGCTTGATGTACCAATGCTCTCTTTTTTGGTTTTTGGCACAGCACTTCATAAAAATGGCTTACTATAAAGATATCAATTCTACATAACATCAGTTATATCACTATATGAGAAAATCATAGTCCTAAATATATTCCCTACTCTGTTACCATATTGAATTCTGCTTTCTACAATCAGGGCAAACAAAGCAGTATCAGAGGGAACTGTATGGGTGAAAGTGTATGGATTAATTCTACATTGCATTTGTCAGATGTTCTGCTTTTTATATATTTTGCTTAAATAAGCCTGAAAATAAAGCTAATGGATTGATGGCCTGAGATATGTCAGTACTGAGAAAGCAAGCCATTCTTTTGTATACTAAGCCAACCTTGTCCAGGGGTCTCAGATATGCTGCGACCCTTATGTGATCTTTCTTAAGGCATGTGCCCTACCCTCTGTACAGCATGTCTCACCAAACATGGGTGGACTTCCCTGCCAGGCAGTAGGGGGAATCTTTGAGCAAAAAGAGAATGG
Source organism: Ellobius talpinus (assembly GCA_001685095.1). Taxonomy (NCBI): domain Eukaryota; kingdom Metazoa; phylum Chordata; class Mammalia; order Rodentia; family Cricetidae; genus Ellobius; species Ellobius talpinus. The sequence continues at coordinate 29,787 of LOJH01003438.1, read as the reverse complement.
CAGAAACTTCATCTCAGGGAGAGGAAAACAATATCTAGGTAGTTTTTTTTTTTTTTTAGCACAGAACTATTGTTAATACTACCGATAACTGTCATTGCATGCTGTGTCATACTGTATTTTATAACACTCCCAACACCACTGGAAGTATATGCTCCCCTTTTTAACAGATGATGAAACTTCTAGACGGAAAATATTGAATAAGTTGGTTTCAAATCAAGAAGCTGGTAGATGGGTGAATTTTTGTTTGACCCCAGACTGTATTAGCTTCTAAGCCTTTCTTTTTTCATGTCAAGGTTATGCTATGTGGCCCACCATCGACTATTGTTTTCTTGCAAGTGTAGTGTTTCATAGAGAAGTAACTAAAGGTCTCTTGGTGTTTTTTTTCTCCTTTGTACAGTGAGAACAAGGATAATAACAAGTGCAGAAAGTTTTGTTAAGGATTAGCAAGCATACAAACGTGACACCCTTTGAGAGTGCTTGGGAGTACAGCAAGCATTGCATACAGTAGTTATTCTATAATGCTATTGTTGAGACTAAGGTTCAGTGAAGATTGCTCCCAGAGAACACTTCAGAAAGATCTGCATACTCAGAATTATAACCTTTCCAAGAGCAGGCCTGATAATGTCACTTCTAAGAGCTTACCTGATGAGGAGAGTACTACCAACACAGGACGGTACCCAAGACCAAGCAGGCAGCTAACTAGATATAGACAAAAGAAATTTCAAGACCACAGCTCTGATCTTTCAGAAACTTGATCAAATGTGCCCTGAGGTTTATTTGAAATTCTATAGGCATGTCTGTTCTTACAGACTGAACCATGTAGGCTAAATCTTCTTCTTTTTTTTCCTTTCTTTTCCTTTTTCTTTCTTCTGATCCTAGACAAGCAAAAGGGGAAAGAGCAAGGCAAAGCGGTAGAAAGTCCTGTGATGAAAATCTCATGTCGGGGCAGTGGAGAAGGAAGAGAAAGGACAACATTACTGCAATATCGTCTATTTATTACATGAGATTCAAAAAGTTTGCACAATTTGTGTTGAGAGAGGAAAGTCTACCCTCTGACTTTTCCATCTGCATTGTCGTTTTGCCCCCTGAACTCCGGTTCATTGTGTACGCAAAAGGCAGCTGGCTCAACCAGCTTCCCCGATGTTCTCTTTTGAAAATAATAATGAAAAACAGTAAGAGTCCTTCTCCCGAGAAGATATAAAGATGTGTTGCATTCCCACACACCTGCCATCCCTGCCATCCTTTCTCTCTGACGCTAAAATGATGCTGCACATGAACGAGGATGCCAGTCATGTGATGTTCCCCGGGGTGACCCTGCCCACAAACCCTTGCTTCCCACAAGCAGTTGGCTATGAAACTGACCTCAATTGCTCATCCTGGTGCCAGCTCAGCTCCTGTGTCATCTGTTTAGAACTCAGGCTTACCATGCAGTGCTCACAGCATTCCAAAATCTTCATAGGGCTGCCTACACCTGTACCCTACACTATTACTTTGACTCTAATGAGATTACACACAGGCTTGTCGCGAAACTCTTTAAATCTAGCTCAAGCAATCTGTCCATGCTAGGCTTCTATACTGACAGGTCTATAACTCTACATGTGTGGAGTTATTTTTTAATACAAAAGGACTGCAAAAGCTAAATAAAACTACAGATTGTCAGAATTCAAATGATGCCCCCAGATCTTCATGTTGTCAGACAGTTTTGGGGTGACTAAACAAACAGCTCATAGACAATCCCAATACAGAATCTGTCCTTCCGAAAATGATGCCATTTTTTCCCTTTGTGCCATCTGACATGATTCCAGGTTAATACTTTACAAAGATTTTTGACAGATTTTGCTGTCTGAAACATCTCACCCTTATCTCTAAACAACCTCTTAGTCTTTTCTCCCTCCTCCAATTACCTCTGGGTAGCCATGAATAGAAGTTTATCTGGGATATTCTAAGAAATTTTCTCTCAAGATCTTTTCTGGGGACTAAATCTAGAGCTCCCCCTCAGCCTACCTCAACTGTCTCCATCTATATCGGGTGTTTGATAATATATAGATATATTAAATAGCATACAATTTTATACTTTAGAATATATAGTCAAATAACACAATAAAAGATTTATTAATTGCTTTTTGTGAAAGAACTTTAAGCAGCATGCATTGGCTTATATTTGCACATCCAGCACTTGAGAGGCCAAAGCAGGATTTCCATAAACATAAGGCCAATTCAGCTATGCACATTGAGACTTTGTCTTCATAAGACAAAAAATACAAACAGGATAACCAAACAGTAACAACAGACTTCAAAATCTTGCAAAATATGACACATCTCCTCTGGTTTGTTAAGGGACAGAACTCTGGTATTGTTTGGTTTCTTAGGCACTAAGGACAGAGTAACCAGCTGCTTCTCATTAGTCAACAATTCCCTCTCCACACCATAGTGAGGTTTACTCTGACTTCTTCCCATTTCCCACATGAGTCTTGTACTCACGTGTGATTGTGCATCTGGAGACCACAGGTGATATCTGGAATTATCCTCACTGCTCTCCTAAATTAATCCTGAGACAGGGTATCTCAATCAAACCCAGGGCTCACTGATATGACTATTCTTCTTGAGCAGCCTGCTATGGTGATCCCCTGTCTCTGTGTCTTGAATTCAAAAACTGAAATCTCAGACCTCCATGCTCACCAGGCATTTAGACATTATAGATTCTAGGGCAACAAACTCCTGATCCCACAGCAAGCACTTTAACTACTCAACTTCCTAGAGCTACTTAATAAAGATTTTGGCTTTTTTAAAAAAGATTTTTTTAAAAAAGATTTTATTTACATACATTAAGCCTTCTCTGTGTGACAACCATGACTGTCCTGGAACTTGCTTTGTAGACCAGGCTGGCCTTGAACTCACAAAATCCACCTGTCTCTGCCTCCTGAGTGCTAGAAGTAAAGGTGTGAGCCACCACTGCACAGCTGCTTATGCTTATTTAACTTTTTAAATAGGATAATTACAAATAAAAGCTGTAGCCTTTGATGCTTCACACACACTAGAGGGCATAGGAAGATATATAGAGATGCAATCTAGACTCAGCTTCCTGTCCCTGTCCAAGTTTATTGGATTATTATTATTGAGAGGTCCTGGAATCTGCCTTTCAGCCAATATAGCACTTGCTTCTGCCACATCAGAATAGCTAATGGGGAAAATCTGCTTCAAGTATGCATTTTCCCCAAAGCAAACATTTTCAAATAAAATTAAATTCACTTTGGCCATACTTGGATTGGATGACAGATTATCTTTTTTGTTTGTTTGTTTTAAATACTATCAGAGTTCCTTCTTAGGGCAGTTCTAAAAAAGTCTGTTGGTGAAAAGTTCAGATTAAAGATGAAAAGCAAAGGCTCAGGTGATGGCTTGCCAGCTTGCCCTGGAGCCTAGAATGCTTGTTGTGCTGGAAATGGTCTTCTGAAGACAGAACAGTAGAGGCAGGAAGAGCTGAATGGTCTGCTTCCTTGACCTCAGCCTGTACCTCTGCCTGCCTTAACATTTTGTATGGCTAGCAAATGTTCACTTGCATTGTTCCCCACACACTTACTGTGATGAAGACAGCTCTGCTATCGAAGAGAAGCAACAGGTGTCACTTACTCTTCAGCACCCTCCTGGGGTGAATTCAACAATGCCAGTGCTGATGTCTATAAATTAAGTATCATGTGGTTCAGAGAGACCCTTATAAATGTTCTGGCTTCTCCACTTAAAGGAGACAAACTAAATCTCTAAAATTAATTGTATAATGTACTTTATTTAACAATGCATACAAGTCCTTCATTTCAATGTGTGATCACAGTAAAAATGCTAATAAGGTATTTTATACTTTTTATAACATTGTCAAAATCCTGTGTGTATTTTATACTTGGTGTAATTCAACATGAATCAGTTACATTTCAAATACAAAATAGCCACGCTTGACTAGTGGCTACCTTATTGGACAAGAAAATTTGAGTGGTTTAGAATTTGTTTAATAATTGATTAGAAATGTTTGTTTAATCGTTGGTCTGGAAATGCTGCAGAAAGAGCCAGGGTGCTGTAGGGTAAATCCTGGTTGTCAGGAATCTGGGGCTGTGCCCTGAGCTCAAGACCAGCTTAGGCTGCATAGTGAGACCAAGATTCAAAGTTTAAAAAAAATAAAAAGTAAGTAAGTAAAAAAATACATATATTTGAATAAGTGTCGATGCCAAGTGAAATTTGAGGCTGTAAAAATATGTCTTTATTACTCATTAATGTAGAAGCACATTGCAGAGTTTTTGAAATTATCAGTGATGACTTCAAATTGTTACTTCCATTTTATTTCCATGACATTGTCTAAAATCTGTGCTAAAAGCAAAAGAAGAAAAGAAGGGGAGGGGTGAAAGTGAAGATTCAAGGAAAGCATGGAAAAGAAGAGTCACCAGAATTTTTTTTTATTTCTTTTTAATGACAAAGGGTTTCTTAACTCCCAGTGAGAGCTCCATAAATCCACACGCCCCTATCAAGCTCCTAATTCTTGGTGACTAACTTTGATTGCCTACTTATTCAAAACTCTGGGTGTCCCATGGGAATTTGTTGAGAAAAATCTCAGCAGCAGCGTCTGAGCAGAGCCCTGAGCACGCTGCTCCCTAGCAAGGGAGCTGAGACAGTAAAGAGAAGGCTATTTCTAGAGATCACATTGCAAGGGAGCTAATCAGATGTTCCATGGGTAGTGACAACCAGCAATTTATTGTGATGCTTTTCAGCTCAAGGGAACAGCAGGGTGTGACAAGAACAGTTTGCCTCAGCTACACACATACATCACAGTTTACTCGTGGATTTTAAAGAAAATAACCATTCTCATTTCGGCAGAAGAGAGCCAAAACTCTCGGTATTTGGAACTGTTGGCCTGGGTGCACACACACACCAATAAGAGAGCCTCTCTGGGACTGTCCTAAGAGTGACCTAAGGAGTCACTTCCCATCTGCCCTGGGCTGTTTCCCAACAAAGGCGGCCTGCCAGGGCAATTTCTATGGAGAGAAAATACCTTTTATTTTCTCTTTAAAATTATGGGGAGGGAAGGGGTGGGTAAACCAATGAGCGAATACAGTACTTAGCCACTCCAGGAGTGCCTCTGCTGCCCTCTGCAGTTTTACAACCTAGCGAGGGTCGGTTTCCAAGAAAGCACATTCGATACCATTAACTGTCTGACAAATTAAAGCTATCACATTAATTGGGCCAATTAGGGTTCCTTTAGCACCTTCGGAATGCAGGTTGTTCTCTTTAGGTCCATTGCCTCCTCTGAGTGGTGATTGGCAGGAGCTGCAAGCCGTAAAGAAGATCCAATTGCTCTCTTTTCAAAGAGTTTTGTCAATGAAGAGATTTTTCTCTCTTCCCGGAAGGCCTCTCAGATCGTTCCCACTCATGTCATTTAGATTGCCGTCCTTGTTTTTTAGGAATCTTCAGTGTCGTATCTATTTTGGGATGTCTTCTTTTCTGATGGCTGCTCACTGTCCTTCTTACTGTCTTCACCTATGTAACAACTGATGATCAACACCAATTGACTCCGTTCTTCCAGTAAATGTGGGAGGTACTATGCCAATTCTTGTATAACTTCGACACCCTTGTGCTCCAGTCACCATACTGAGGGTGGCTATGAAGCAGACGAGGATGACCCTTATCTTCAAAGGCCTTACTGTCTGCTTGAGAGACGGGTTCTAACCACAAAGAAAGCCACCCTAAATCATTACAACTGAAAAGTTGCTGCAATGATACTGAAATTTATCAGGGGTGGCAAAACCTACAAGACGGGAATTCTATAGTTCACTAATGAACCAAAAAGAAGTTTTAAAAGAAAATTAGATAATATCTACTTATTAAATTATAATCAATTAGATAGGAGTGCCCTTTTCGAGTTAGTACAAATTAGGATTTTAAAATGTCCTTGAGAAGTGATTTGACAATATATTACAAATCAGCATGAACTCATACTCTAAGAGAACTTATCGAAGATGCAGTTGCAAACAAGAACAGGTAAATATGGAGGAGAGAATAGCCATGAAACTGCTCACCTATTTTCTAAAGGCTGCAAACTAAGAGTACTCTAAGTGTCTGCAGTGGGTCAACAGCGGAGGACATCTGGAAAACAGCACTGTGAAGCAAAGGCTCCTGGGTTCAGGCAGTGCTAGCCTGGGTCTACTTCTGGAGAAAGCTGTCTATGAAGTAGAGGGAGTCTATGTCTCTGGCAGAATTAAATAAGATGTATTTAGTATTGATGGAAAAGGTTAAACATTCAGACAGTCACTCTTGGACGAATGTTCCCCACCACTACATTAGGATCTGATCTTTGGGAACAAGCTCTGACTATGTGATTTTGTTTGCACCTCACAACATCTGAACCAGAGGAGGTAAAGGCTCTCCTTTCTAGAGCCTGTGTCCTAAGGACTGGGACATGTGCTTTTTTTCCCCGTGGTTGCTTCACTTGCTTCATAAAAAAGGTATTACTTAATATCATTTTATCTTTAGCAATAAACAGTAATCTAGCAATACTTAGAAAATGCCGCTGTTGATGAATGCTTCTCTTGGCCTTGTCCAGAAATACCCTGGACCTGGCCTGATATTTACATGAGAATCAGCTGAAATCTGAAGGCACTGGTAAGTGGTTCTTCTTTGTTCTCTTGTGATGGAGTTGGAAGACACCGGAGGAAAGCTTAGCATCCTATTAAGATTCTCCTCCTTGTGGCATATATGTTGCATCCCCTCATCCCGTGGTTTTATTCATGACTGAATACTGGTGAATGTTTCCTCTTGCATTCCAACCTCCAATCCCACCCATCCCTAAAAGAATCTCACTTCATTCGTGCAGGCTTGGATTCAGATACAGATATTTTTAAAGCTTTCCAAATGCTTCTGATTGCAGCTTTAGACAGAATTATCCTGACTCAAAGACCCCTCAGTTTCCATCGTTAGTAAATACAGGAAGCACTGTTTCGCTTCCTTTCCTCTTTTGTTCCTCACCAGGAGGATAAAAGACAGACAGTAATTAGCTTGTTTCCACATTTCTACTCTGCACAGAATCTGCACGGCAAAGATCTATGACGGGAGGTTGTTTTTCCACTTGGAAGGACCGTGCATCATTTTTCAGTTCCTTCTCAATGAGATCAGTTCTACAATCCACAACCTTCTTTCCCCACTGTCATCAGCTACTTTGCCAGCGACAGGTATTTTGTTCTTCTGCCTTCACTGGCATTTCAGCATTAGCCCACCATCCTCAGCAAGGAGGTAAAATGCTTTGAATTGTGATTCCCTCCAAGATAGCGGATGATGCCACAAAAAGATGCATACCACTTTCTAGGAGTTATGACAGTTTATCCACATGATTTTTGGTTATTTGTAGATGAAACATTTTTGATGTCTTTAATATGTTAATACACAGTTTTTCAGAAAATCTGCACACTCTTTGAAATGGCTATTTCTAACTTGCTGGACATAGAATGCAGTATGCTACTTTGTACCAAAGTTTTAAAGTCCTGGGGACTGTAACATTATATAAACAAAACAAAACAAAACTATCTTTATCATTCAAAAGCAGGAAATCCGTCCACCTGCCCCTTTGAGAAAAGTCATTGAGTCAATAATTACCTCATGAGTGTCACAGTGTGATATGCCTCTTCCAGATGCTGAAAGTCCTGTAGGAAGCAAGATTTAAGAAACATACTTTTAATAGGTAAGGTACAAAAAAACTCCATTATTAGCAAGGTAACAAAAATTTTAGCAGGTGAGTAGATGCATTCTGAAGAAAATAACACGCTTATTGTATAATATAGGCATTAGTTATAAGACCCATACTGCAGAAATCTTAACTTTTATGAATCTTTGATTTGTTACAACAAAATTTTAAAAATATAATTTTCAGGAAGTGGACAAGTTGATCTAAATAGACATTCATATAAAAAGTCAAGTTTAGCACAGGAGAAAACATGTATGTTAGAGAAAAGGAATTACTCTTGAAATAAATAGAATATAAATCACTGGTCAAACATTTAAAAGTGGGTAAAAGAACACAAGGAAAATATACAGTGGATAACATTAAATTAATCAAATTCAGTGTCACAAAAATGAACATTTCCTTAGGTTTATTAAACATTAAACCAAAATGAATTTGTTTAGATATTTGATACAATTGGATCGCTGTCCAAAAGTATAAAAGTGACAGAATTTAAATGGGCAAAAGTTTTGGAAATCTATATAGTCATGAGCTTTAAAATGTTACCTCCATTTGACATTGTCATCATATGTCAAAACTTTTAACAATATTTTCTAACAAAATGAAAAAAGATACAATCAGAGATTCATCCAAAAGGATATCTCCTAAAAGAAAGAAAGAAATTGATTAATAAGAAAGCACATACCAGTACCACACCTGTCATAGAATGAAACATTTGCAAATCGCCATTTAGAGGACTCACATGGTAGCAAAAGAGCCAGCTCTTGAAATTTTCTGACATTCTCTCTCTCTCTTTCTCTCTCTCTCCATTTCTCTCTCACTCCATCATTTGTTCTCTCTTTCTCTCTCTCACACACACATGCACATGTACACACAACATAATAAACAAATGTAACAAATTTTTAAGAAAAATGTGCATTTCTTGTGAAAGAAAGAAATTCCTCTTTCAAATCACAAAAGGGATATTAATGAGGGGGTTTCTTTTTAGCTTTTCTAATCTTTTGCTCTTTGAGTAACTCCTGTAATTTTTTTAATGCTTGCAACAAAACACGAGTACAATGAACTCAGATTAATATAAAACATCCAACACAGTTACTTTTAACATTTTACTACAGTTATGCTACTTCAATAAACCTCATAAACATTTAAGAATCTTATAATTCCATATTCTATACAATTGAGGTGGGGCAGAGAAAGACGAAGAGCCTCCTACTGGTGCTGTATACCATGCAAATGTCACATATTTGTAGCACGTACTGAGTCTATCCAAGACGTATTGAGGTCTTATGAAAATGTCTCTCTGCTGCTATGGACAGACTCCGTGATGTAGTCAAAGGCCTCTTGGATAAGCTCCAAGTACTTTTTATAGTTATTGCTGAGGCCATAGAGATAGTACATGGTTCACAGTAGCTTGGACTATATTTAGTTTCTATGTGTGTACTTATCTGTCTGTCTCTGCCTCCTATATTATATACTGTATATATATATGTATATATATAAAATTTTATTTATATATATATATAATTATATAATTATATATATATATATTACATTACATAAATCACTTGCAAGTTGCTTTTATGGATAGCTATTTTATCTGAGAAACCACTACACATTTCATTATTTTTACAGTATGTCAAATTAACTGAAAGGCTCTTAACCTAATCACAAAGAAATAATGTGGAAAATAAATTTATTATTATTAGGTTAGCATTTCTCAAGCTACGAATGTTTAAATCATGAAGGTTATTATAACTAAAACAAGTGCCGAGGTAAATCTATGACACTATTCCAGGAAATCTGTTTTCAGTCCTTTGGGAAAGGAGTGATGATAATTGAGACAGAGTTTTACTCTCATGCCACGCTGCTGGTACGACATGATGATCAATGAGTGGTGCTGATGGGGAGGACTTCTTAAAAGCAAATGGATGCCCAGGCTGCTCCTCCTGGAATGGTCATTCAGATCTGCCAGAGCTGTGGAATATGAATCTCTACACCTCCTTCACGTGATTCTTAGGAAAACCTGTCTCTGAGTGAGTGATTCAAACTGCAAGATCCATGTGCATCTTCTGAGAGCTTGAAAAAATAGATGTCATCCATCCTGGGGAGGTCGCAGCCAGAAAACGAGCATCGTGGAGCTGTGATGCGGTTGGGTCAATGGACATTTTTATGAAACCTGCTTTAATTTGTGTAAGGTACTTTCTATAGGTGATACACGAAAATATATTTAAAATACTTCTTTTTCAAAAGGAATATGAGGAACTCAAACATTAACAATAACATCTATAAAAGTGAAAATAAATACTGAAAACAGAATTCACGAATCTTAACATGGATAGTGTAAGACATCCCCCAAAAGGGAAGAACACAGACCTTAAGCTAGGTCCTGAAGAAAATGTATCATTAATGAGGTTAACAGGGAAATAAACACTTCCAAGAAGAGGAAAGAGTGCAAAAGAGAAACATTTTAGAATGCGTGTCGCAGGGTGAAAGATGTACTTGGAAAGCCTGGGCTCTCAAGACTACTCTCTGAATTTCCCATCTTAAAGCTTTAAAGGGTCGCGGAATGTGGACCACTGAAGGCATATAATGGATTACACTCTCTATGATATACTGCAGTGTATACATTGACCTTTCAAAGGCTTAAAGACCTTTAAAATTAGAAGTGACATACACTAGACAAACTGGTGGTAAAGTATTTGTACCACCTTCTTCAAACTTTATCAGCCTCGGGTGATGGATGAAAGCTTTGGTTTGCATTGCTAAATTGTCCCCCTTGACATTATGTTCTTAAGCACCTGAGAAGAAATGAGGAGGATGTGACAAAATTGATGCTTGAGGAGTAGTGGATTAAAATGAAATTTTTGTGCCTTATGCCATACTTGCATATTTTCTAGGGTCCTGAACTTAAGATAATATTCCCAGACCAATAGGTATCCTAAAGCTGATCACTAAACCTATGCATTCAAAAATATTAAAGCTAAATTCCAACCCTAAGTTCATATTCAGACAGACAGTATTCTAAGTCAGTCGTTCTTGGCACCTACAAGGAGCCTGTTTTTCAAGTATGTCTTTCGATGCTCTCTTTCAGCTGGTTGTAGGCTGTAGACCTATTTGTTTGTGGCATTGTTTCCCTATTTCTCTTTTTCTGACTTGTTCATGGCATAGTTTCTGAGACCATAGTCCTGAATGTACTTTTACTAGACTGGACCCACAGTCATTTCATTTTGTTTATGGAGGATAATAAGGTTCTCTCCTGACCTGTGCTGAGAGGCTAAAAAACTGATTATCTTTATGATGGTCACTGTCTATAATGGCCTTGCTCATATAAGCAGACACAGATAATTAGTCATGACTTTATAATTAATCTCCCAAAGAGATGTGCACTTTAACACACACAACTTCAGATTTAAGAAGTGCGTTGATATTAGTTGAGGCAAACAAGAATGTGATGCAGAGAAATATTTGAAAACCAAAACTAGAACACACACTAAGTGAATTAAGCACTCACTTTTTATTTGACAATCCACATCTTGATTTGTGTGTGTGTGTGTGTGTGTGTGTGTGTGTGTGTGAGGGAGAGAGAGATACAGAGACAGACAGAAAGAGATGGATACAGAAACAGAGACAGTCATAGGTAGAGAGACACAGACTCAGATGGAGAGAGACAGACACAGAGACAGTCACAGAGAGACACAGACTCAGATGGAGAGAGATGGACACAGAGACAGCTATAGAGATACACAGACACAGACTCGGGTTGAAAGACAGTTATTGAAGGTGCCAGACTAAAGGCAATGAGGCAGCTAGAGACTTGGATATGAGAACTACCTAAAGGCCAAACATTTTCCAGTATCATCCAGTATCACACTAAGATGTTTGCTGAATAATCGATGCAGAGGAATTTGTCAGAGATTTATAATAAAATAAAAGCAAGCTACTCAGTAAAAAGCCTGTTGTATGTATGACTTGGGTACTAAGGAAAGCAAATCCTTGAGTGAAAAGATTGGCTGGACCACACTTTTTCCTTTATAATTATAATCTGTAGACTTGCATTGCTAAGTCAAACTCTCTAGATAATATTGTGTAAAACTATATAATATCCACTTGGCAAGAACAATGCCTTAGGCTTGAAACTAGAATGTCCAAGCAGCCAAAATCAGTAGTGCCTCATTTTTGAGTCATAATTTTATAAATAGTTGGTAGATAATAACCATAGAAGGGAAAAGAATAATTATTTAATATATAGTATCAATGAGTTGAATTTTTTAGGAAAAGTAGAAACATCTATAGAACTATGCCTTTTACTACTTTAACATAAATGTTATTTGTCCAGCAGTAAAAATATCATATGTGACAATATCAGGACCTGAAACACCCATAAAAGCTTTGACAACTTTTGAAGGTGCCATTTGTTTTCTGAACCTGAACTAAATAACTTAAAACAACAAAGCATTATCCCACTGTAAGACCTGCCACATGTACATACCATATCATCCAGGGCCTGTGGTCATTTGCACAAAGGAAACACAGCTGTTTCCAATGCTTATTTCTGAACAACTGTTTCTGTGCTCATTTATGTAACACAGAAGTTGTGGTTTATTGAGAACAAAATGATTTACAGAGGCAGCAGTGTTTTCATGGCCAACACAACTCACACAGACGTACCAGTGCTCATAAGGCTAGATGGAAATACAGCATACCACAACACATGTTGATGAAAGAGTATGACATATTAGATATTAGGGAAGAGACTGGCTCTGATCTTATTTGAAATTAAGAACTAGGGAGAATTGTATTTTGAATTGTCAAATTATAGAAAATACCCTCTAACAAAATAACAACTTTGACTTGTCCCGTTTGACTGTGACGTTATTGATATAGACTCAACACATTTTCTCGAACTGGGATAGCATGTATGGCTGACATAGAACTCCTGAGGCACATATTTGTAGTTTATGGTAGTAGTCAGAAGAAGTCACAGGCCTCCCTGAAGGTTTATTAGGCTTAAAGACAGTAGTCTCTGCCATCTGACCTAATAGGGTGTCCAGACATGTCTTATTTTATTCAGATCTTTCATCAGCTTTGAAGGATGAACCTAGCAAATAAAGATGAGGAAAGGAAAGGCAGGGACCATGTTGTGTCGGGTTAAATTTCCTGTGTGCATATGTTATCATTGGATCAAAGCAACAGCTACCATTGTCCATATTGGAAAACTGGGATCTGATTATTAATGCATCTTCAGAATAACTCTGGGCTCAGACAAGTAATGCAATTGCTAATATGGTCATGTTTAAATTAGTAGAGACTGTTCTGGATTCTTGGTACTGTTGTACATAGGGCCGTCTTTATCACATTTTGGCAACCTTCCTCAAAAAAGAAAGAAAGGAAGGAAGGAAGAAAAAAGGAGAAAAAAAGAAAGAAAGAAAGAAAGAAAGAAAGAAAGAAAGACAGACAGACAGACAGACCATTTAGCAACTTGGTTTTTTGCACCAGATGAAGTTCCCTTCAAGAATGGAAAATGAAGTTAACATGAATTCTTTTTAGGGAAATGTGTAGGTCATTAGTTACTTCTTGAAACTCTGTTTACTTGACTGTCAGATTTTTTTCTCCCTTTAGTCCAGAACATAACATTAGTGACTAATTATTTTAGAATTTCCTCATAAACACCAGGTGAGAAAACTCCCTGTATACGAAAGAGAACAAAATATAAATGGAGCTGGTTTGAGAATAGCAACAGCCACCTGCTGTCGGGACAGTGACTGAACAGAAAGTGTTACCCTTCTGAAGCACAAGCCTCTTCTGCACCATTTCCAACAAGAAATTCATGCTCCTTGTCCCCTCCAAAGCATAACTTTACTCAGAAGCTTGTAATGATGCCCCCCCATGTCTTCACATTTCATGCTAGAATGCTTCAACTAAGTTGGAAGTCTTTAGTTTGGTAACGTCAACACAGGTTTTCTGTTCTCAATCCATTGTTGACAGTAAAACTCCTGGAATTTTTAATACTTAGTTTTTACCTTTAGCAAATGATGTTCAGGAAGAGATTCTTCAAGCAGCTACTCTGAGTTCTGTGTACTTGGAAACATCAAATTTATTTTTGTTTGTTGACCTTCCATGCTTTTGAGGCTTTGTCTGATAGAAACAGTGGCCATCAGGAGGCTTCTTTGCTAACATGATTCTTCCAGAATGCAATGCCTAGTTAGGAACCTGATGGGTGTCATGCTCTTTCTAGTACAGGCTTCAAACATGATGTTCTGTGTTTCTTTTCATTTCTCTTTTTGTCCTTTCCTGTTTGGAACTCTGTTCCAAACTCATCTTTATGGATTCATCTGTAATGCTGAAAATTCATCTATATGGATTCTCCCATAATGTTGAAACTCCACTTAATAATCAGCTCTTGCAGCCAGATCATGCTTCACTGCCTTCACCAATAAATGCCTCTTTCCATTACTGTCTAGCCCAGCAACCTCGTTCTTCCCTATGGCAACCACACAGTTTTGTTCTTATACATACTAAATTTTGTTTTGCATTTTCTTGTGCATTCCCTGCCCTGACTATTAAACTTCACACTCCATGCCATGTATGTGGGAAAAATTCCAGTAAATAATTGGCAAAATGACCTAATGTGTAAGCACACATTACTCTAAAAAAAATCTGTGTAGTATTTTTTAGCATTTAACCTCCAAAAAATCAAATGTTTCAAATTAAAATTGGAATTATTTACTTTCACACCTTTGATAATTATCGTCAAAGTTGTGAAGGTGAGAAGAGCGTTCCTATTTACTATATGCTAGCAGATATTCGATAGGTTATTACAGCGTGTCCTCATTAACAGCACCAGCATTCTGAAGAAGAATGCTGAGGAAAAGCTTTCGAAGTAGATCTCCCCAGCTCCTCACTATGACCCCTGGAGGGCAGTGTATGAACTGTGCACAAAAGGTTGTTTTGTATTCATGGGTTTTCAGAAAGATATGTGCTTTATCCAATTATATAAGCACTGGGGCCTCAAGACCTGAATCTGTACCCACCAAAAGAAGATACATAGAACCCTTTCTTTACAAATGAAGAAACTGAAGCACATTTCAAAAAAAAGAAAGGCTCTAAATTATTTCGCAAAGTATGCAGCAAGTATACATGAACTAGTAAGATATAGAATACATTATGATATGGACACTATGACTAATCATAACATTTTCATAACAAAAGGAATAAAATTTCAAAGTGAATTTTAGATACTTGGAATAAAAGCAAAATGATCAGCCTTTGACTATTCTTGCTCAGTTTGGGCTTCTATTGTATAGGGCATGGTGCTAGGAGACATTGTCCAGTATGTTGTCAACCTGTCTTTTATGGGACCATCAATAAGCTGTTTGGTGACCTTTCTAAGCTATAGAAATGGTCATATGTTTTTTACTACTGCTGCTTTATTAAACTTCTTCAAATCCTTATGAATGAGGATGGCCCCACCATGGGCCAATTTTCTTTTGTGCAACAGTTCTTCTGAATTTAATATTGGATTGCAGTATAGGAAAAACAAACTGCAAACAAGAAAAGTGGACGAGTTCTATGACTATAAGGGTTGTTCTATTAGTACCAAATGCTTGGAAAACTTTTCAGAATATCCAGTTTGGGTAGTGGAGATTCAGCCTTGGGCCTCACATTTCTCATATTTGCAAGGCTCTTCACTATGCCTTAACTCCCACCCTCCATTATCTTCCTTAAAGCAATCGGTATTAATTATAGGAAATGAGTGTAAGCAAAGATTCTACTTGTTTCCCGGCCTCACAGACACAAATAATCACACAGAAACTATATTAAATACAACATTGTTTGACTGATGGGTCAGGCACATTTTTAGCTAGCTCTTAATTTAACCCATTTCGATTGATCTGTGTACCACCATGCGGTTATGGCTTAACAGTAAGATTCTGGCTTCTTTCTCCTTTGGCAGCTACATGGCATCTGCTTGACTCTGCCTTCTTTCTCCCTGCATTCAGTTTAGTTTTCCCACCTATGTATATTCTGCCCTGCCATAGGCCAAAGCAGCTTCTTCATTAAGCAATGGCAATAAAACCTATTCACAGCATACAGAGGCAAATCCCACCTCAAATGAGCTCTGTTGGTTAGTACAACTAGTTCTGCAATTGTGAGAATATTATAAACATGGCTGATCTAAGTTAATAAATATATTAAATGTATTTTTATAAATGTACATCCCTTATTCAGCATGGAAATGTGAGCAAATTTACTTCAAATGATGCTTCTGGTTCCCAAGAGACTCAAGGGACTGGATAGTATGCTCATTTGATTATCCTGGCTTATAAAAATGGGACCTAGAGACACATTCATTGATTTTGCCATCCATTCAAAAGGCATATTTTAGGACATTACTGTTATGTGAAAGACATTTGGCTATTTTCCAGGGACCGAGAGGAAAGCAAAATGAGCCACACTGCCTGCTTCATAAGCATATATCTGAGATAATAGACATCCATCAAATGATTATACTATTACTTCTTCAAATGGAGTCAAGCTCTTTGTAATGGAGGTATGGTGACCAAACTAGATGGTTCTCAGTTCTGTCTCTGAGCTACTCAGACTGAGTAGCTGGACGGCAGACATGGCCTTAGGGAAGGTGCTAGAAGGCATTAGCACTGTCAAAGCCAAGAAGCATTTGGGGTCCAGAAATGGCAAGGCCAAAAAAATCACCATTGCTGACCTTCAACAACTCTAATGGTTTCGACTTGTGGGCCTCTTACCCACTAGACCATTCCTTCTGTAGCTCAGGAGAACACTCCCTTACCATCTGCTTTCAGTACACTGCACTCTCTGCTCTCCCTGCAATTCTTTGCTTTCCATATTTTAATGATTCCCTTCCAAGTCTACCCGGAATGCAAAATTAGGTTTATGGTTATGAATAAAACATAAATAATAACTGTTAAAGTAAAAAAAGAAAGAAAGGTGCAGAGAGATAGAGATCAGTAAGTTACCTGTGAGGCTCTTTCAGAGATGTTGATCTTTATCATTAGAATGATGGGATGGCCCTGAATCTGCAAAGTATGGTAGTAAGTTAGAGAATTCATCATTTAATTTGTGATTTAAGAGACCCCTCTGACCTAGTTTATTAATTAGATGAAGTAGATGAGCCCAAATAGATAGTTAAAGTGATTATTTCAGGCGAAAGATGATGATGACTTGGACTATGGTCCTGGAGAGCTGCAGTGACAGAAGTTAGTGGGTTCAAGAGTTTTCTGGGCTCAGAAGTGAAATGCGGAATGGAGAATTAGAAGGAAGGGTCACTGGTGTCTTCAAAATAGAATGAGAATTCACCTCAAGGCGTTCTTCTGCAAAGGGTGAATTTGTTGATGAACCTATTTCTCCCCTGCATTACTTCCTTGGTTTAGAAATGATTATAGAGAACTGTTTCCTTACCAGTGTTTACTCCAGTTGGATAAATACAGTGTTAACCCTCAAGATGTTCACAGTTCTACTGAGATGTCATCTTGAAAATAGTCACATCTACTTTTAAAAGAAAATGCATGGATTTCCTGCCATACGTGCAGAAGATAGCCATGTCTTCCACTGGAGAAACATTTGATTTTCTGAGCAAGACCAATATCAGTTCTGCTTTATTCTTCAGGGACTAAAAATGTTCTGATTCTTGTGGAAAACTCAGCTATGATTATTGTCTTGAGAAAAGTGCCCAATTTTTGTAGCTTATTTCAAAAAAAGGCGTGTCTGGGTATGAAAAAAGATTGGAGAAGTGTAATGCCCTTACTATCAAATTCTACTCACATGCTGTAGCAAGACACCCACAAAACTCTACAAGTCCTTTATCACTGCACCTGATAAGGAAGCAAATTTCTATTTAGTTCTAAAATTGCAGGTGCTTCAGGCCTGCTTTTGATTATTTCTGCCAACGTATGTAGCAGTGTTTACTGGGATTTTTCATACTTTGCTAGTGTTTTGTGCCAGCAACTCAAGAGACACAGCAGTTTACCAGACTATTCTTATGAAGAAATTCCCATCCCTGATACCCTGAAGCAAGGTAGGACTCCTAGGGCAGATGATATAAAGACTGCCAATAGTAAAGAATCGAGTTGTCAATGACTACAGGGCAATTCCTCTTTCCTCCAGAATTATGAACTGCTGAGAAAATGTATATATAGTTTTTACTTACAAACTTGGATCTGTGTAGCAATTTTGGAAGACAGCTGTAGGTATCTTGCCAAAACACAACTGGGATATCCTGAGAAACATGTCAAAACACATCATTCTGTTGTTATTATTGTTGTTTAAAAAGCACTCCTGCTTTTATTTGGCAGAACCATCTTTTCTATTATAAGTGAAGATGGTATGATTCCAGATATTTGTAGGAGTTGGTTCAGCACGTATTTTACATTATTTATAGTATTGACCATGGAGCAGGATTTCAGATTTCAGAATAAAACTGAAACGGAACTGGGTCTGTGCCCTGAAGGAACTACAGTCTGCTTGAAAATACCTCAAAACCAGATGAAATATTAAGAATATATGTAACTTATCTGGGTACAGAATGACATACTGTCAGATGTAATTAAAGTGATTAAAATTTCTGACTAATAAGATTTATTTCTGAAAGTATTGGGGGAATTAAAAATATTTGAATATTAAATGTGAATCTCACATGGTGGGAGTTAATTGCACAAAGATAAGCTCTTATTTTAAAGAATATCCCCAACCATTGTGTTTTATTAGACGGACAAATATTCAGTGCTATCATGATAGTTGGCTCTTGGTGATCAGGCCCTCCAGACATTTAGTTAATAAAGGAAACATGATGACTGAACACAGTCTACAGCACAGTGTTTCTCAACTTGTGGGTCGAGTCCCCTTTGGCAAACCTCTGTCTCCAAAAATATCTACAACATGATTCACAACAGCAGCAAAATTACAGTTATTAAGTAGCAACAAAAATATTTTTACGATGGGGGTCACCACAACAGGAGGCATTGTATTAAAGGGTCACAGCATTAGGAAGGCAGAGAACCACTGCCTAGCACATACTTATGTAATTCACAGTTAATTTAGCAATTAAGTACTCTAATACCTGTATGATATTATATAGTTAATATTAGACTTTCATTGGACAGAATTGTTATGGTGTTCTTTTATTGCACTTGATACAGTTTTTATCTGTTGGGATTTCCTACTTTAGAAAAGGAGATGCCCATATTTTGTATATAAAAATTTATTTTTCACCTAGAAAACATTTGGAGACATAGGATTTGTCTAGCCTGATCTCTACATAGATTTATTGGTGTGAATGGGATGTATATGAAGTTTCTTCTATAGCATGGTTTGGTGTGATCAGTGAAATGTGTCAACACATTAGGGATGTGGACAGTATGTTGCAAAACAAGGACAAGTTTGCATCACTAAAAATAAATGATCTAACCATGAAAATGTTTCATGGTAGTGATAGTAGTTGGTCAGTAACAACACACACTTCATCAGCTTGCTTTATTATTTAGCAGAAAATATTATTGTTAGAAAACCAGTTTGTAACTTAATTGAGAAACAAAGGAGATGACCATGAGTTAGCAAATACAGTAATGAATCTATTTTTTTTAGTTCAAATGTATGCTGGAAATGCATGATTTTTTCTTTTACTTTTATCTTAGTTTTATTTTAATTTATTTTGTGAGTTAAGAATTTTCTTCTGAATGTTCCAGAATATGCTGGGATACCTTCTACTTGTATTCAAATTAAAAACAATGTTAATAGCAAGTCATTAGCATTGACACTGATAAGAAAATTATACAATTAGCTTTGCTTTGGAGCAATTTATAAAGCCATGAAGAAGATTTGTCAACAGAGTAAAAATAGTCATTTAATGTTTTGTTGTGAGAGTTAAAGGAGAGAAAATTCTTTCCAATCCTTAATACCGTTGAATATCTAAATGAAACCAAACAGCACAGCAATGCCAATTTTCCATTGAACAGGATTGTGTGAAAATACCTCTCTTCACAAATAAGCTTATTGACAAAAATAAATGTCAAGTCTTTTAATACATTATTCATTTTTCCACCCCCCTCCACACACTGACTCACATTGAATTACCTGGGTGCTTAGATATGGTGTTGCAGAATTTTCTTGTTTTTACTTAGTAGCCCCTGCATGGTATTATAAGATTATATGTATGAGGCATATCTTCATTTTCATGGAGCTTGAAGTTCATGTATTAGAGGGCATGTGGCATATATAAGATAATTCAATTATTTTAGTGTTGAAGTAAATAATATTTTTAACATTGCATGCTTTATGGCATCTTTAGTATTAGACAAAAGGTAGGATAAAGTATAAAATCTAAACCCTCATGTCAACCTCACAGGACACCATGTCCGGCTTTGTTAATAAAACAACTCAGCCTTCTCATGACCTTGTAGCTATAGCAGAAACTGTGAACCCTACTGCCGCGATCATTATACCAGATGAGAATCACTTGACTTCTATCCTTTCCATAATTCAACATAATCCTGCTCATACTTTCTTTCTTCATTTAGCAGTCATTTCTATTTCATTATCTTCTGTCACGCTAGTAGAGTCTTGGTATCATATGAACCACTTTTGACATTTGAAACAGGTCTTTCCTGGATGAACTATTTACTGAATATAATTTAAGAAGACATCCATAACATCTTAAGTCTTACATTAGAAAAAAAGTATATTACCATCCCTTAATTGTCATAAGAGTCCCATTCTGTTCTGACAAAGGCCATTACCAAGAGACGATTATAATGCACTATATAATCCAAATTTTCCATGACATAGTAACCTTCAGAAATACACACCTAGGGATGAGGACATTTAGAGCTGGATCCCATGACAAATGCACAGTTGTATAGAAATCACACTAGAATGGAAGAAGAGGGATTCTAATTTAAGTCACGAGTTGTTTTTTTTTATTTTTGACAGTTTCACACACACAAAGACATATGGTCAATGTGTTATGATTATATTTAATACCATTACCTTCTATTACCCCTATCCTCTTGCCTCTAGACCTGTTCTTTTCAACTTCTTCCTAGTTTTGCCATTTTAAAAATGATAACTCTTCCTGCAGTGACAATTAATAATCACTACCTTCTGAGAATGTAGTGCTATTTCTTATTCACTTTTCTATTGCTGTGAAGAGACTCCGTGATCAAGACAACTTGTAGTACAGATTTTATTGGCAATTGCCATTTAAGACAGTTAAGTCAAGACCACCATGCCACAAAGCATGACAGTAGGTAGGCAGGCATGGCATTGAAGCCATTTTTGAGAACTGATATCTGATTCACAAGCAGGAAGCCCACATGGGGATAGTGTGAGATTTGAAACATCAAAGCCCTTCCCCAGTGACATACTTTCTCTAAAAAGGCCACACCTTCTAATCCTTCCAAATAGTTTCATCCACTGGGACCAAAGCAGTCAAATAAATGAACCTATGAGGTTCACTCTTATTCACTATTAGTCCTGTCTTATAGATGCCTCTTCTTTCTACAATGGAATGCTGCAGGCCCAATTTTGTGCAGGACTCTATTGCTGCTATGTGATCATTGTTGCTATGAATGAGAGTGTGCTATCTGGATCACGGTATTTTATGGCACTCCTCCCATCCTCCTGCTCATATAGTCTTGTGGTACCTTGAAGTAGGAAAATTCATCCATCCCTGGGTCATAAAAGTTAATATAGATGTCTATATTATGACTGAGCAATCTATAGTCAGTTTTTCTCAGTACTTTGAGTAGATGTGAGTCTCTGTGTTAGGTCTTCCACTGGTAACACATTTTTTCTGTGCAGGAGATAATATGAGAGTTAGAAAGAATCACTTCTCAGTCTCCTTCCGTACTCCTTTCCTCAGCATCCCCTGGTACCGTATTTACAGGCTCGGGATGTGATGCTGCTCCTTAATATACTTTCTTGTACAGATTGAAGAAGAAAAAAGAAAAAAAAGAAAGAAAATGCATGGAAATTTGAAACCCTAATCTGAAAGATTCTGATTCAAGGAAGGATTGGAAAGAAAGCTAAAGCTAAGCAAAATGCTATGCAAATAGGAAAAGTCACATCTCAATGCTACCAAACAGTTTTAAATGAAGAACTATCTTGCAGTCCAAAAGAATGGTATAGTCTTTCTATTGGTTTCCTAGGAAACACAGTTTAATGTGCTGTAATGTAAATCATAAGCCCTTGTAAATTATAATGACTGCAATGAGTTTTAAAGTTTCTGTTTATTACTCCCAAAGGGAACTTCATGAGATGCAGAATGAACTTGTAGGGAGTGTTGAGGGAGGAAGTAAGTGAAAGGAAACCTGCTTCCCCACCCCTCCACTGTGCCTCTTTGATCTTACTCGTTTACATAGAGACTGTTCATCCATCAGGGAAGAGCTCTGTACCAAGCACAAAGCACACAGGGACCCCAGTTGATCTCTCACGGGAACTGATGCACATTTCAGGAACATGGCCTTCTTTACAGCATTCTTTAGCCAGCCACTATACACACCATCTCTCACTTCACTTTTCTCAGTCCTTCCTAAGACCATTGACTGGGATCTTAAACTTGGAATCATCCTTACAGTTCATCAACAATTCGTGTGTATTTGTACTAAAATCTGAACCCTGAACACAACAGCTTCTAAATTGGCCTGCTAGAATCCAGCCATAATGGGCAGACAATGTTTTCATTTATCTGCCAAAACCTAGATATTTTGACATGTTTCCCTCCACTCACTGTGTGTTCAAGGCCAAAATATAACAGATACAGGTACTAAGTAAGGGGAACCTAGAATGATGCAGCTGTCCTTCAAGTTAATTTACTTTAATAATTAAATTACACATAATTAATTAATGATCAATACTAGTGAAGTTACATTATCCATCACTTGTTTTGTTCTGTATTCACCTATCGCTTTCTAAGTGGACATATTCATATTAGCCATGCAAAGGCCCATTGTGCAGAACAGGCTTGGTACCCATTCCCTGAAGCAGTTGCCTCCTGAGTTCATCATTCTGTGAGCATATGTGCACTTTGGGTTTGAAAACATCGGGGCTAAGTTGCTGATGTGGGCAAGTCACATAGTCAGCTCATAAAGCCTTAATTAAACAAGCATTGCAGTCTCTTAATTCTAGTCTGCTAAAATCTACAATATCCCTTAGGAACTTTTCAAATACCCAACAGGGCCCCATGTCCTCATTTACCAACCATTGACTCAGGCCAGTGAATTGGACAGATAGTGTTCAGATTCAATTACTTTAGAAAGAAGAAAGGAATAGAAGTAAAGTTAATTATCATATTGCTGTGGTTGGGATGCCTTTTTAATTTAGAATAAAGGGGGGGGCAGGGACAACCTATAATCACTCTGTTCAGCAGGCTTTCAAACACCAGGGTTTTCCACAGTAAACAGTAATTTTGCTCCTGGAGTCATCTGTGTCCCCAGAAACAAAGGTCTCATCATTCACAGCACCAGTTCAGCCCTCCCAAAAGGGAGACTCCGAGGGGTGAAAATACTGCCGTGGTTTTCATAAAATCTTGTCTAATAAGAGCAGCATGAGTGAGGCACATGTTACTACACATATGGTTGTGTGTGAATGGAGCTCTTTGTTACAGTTCTATCAGAAAGGCTAGGTTGTACGTTCAATTCCAACTCCAAGCCTAGCTTTTCTTCTTCTTACATAGACACTGAAAATATTGCTAGATACTCCTAGCCCCTACATAAGTGGGGACAGAAGTTTTTCTATACAGTTTAATTAAATAAAACTGAAAATATCACTAGACAGGCTTTGATGTAACAGCAAACCCTTTCAACAACTAGCACATGATAGATCATAGTTTTTGTGGTCAACAGTGTAAACGGGAAAAAGCTATGTTGTCTCCTAACACAACTTTCTAGTATGTGTTTGCACACACACACACGCACACAGAGTGACATTCCAGTTTTGTACTCAGAGATTTGGTGAGATAAATAAGAAATGTTAATCGTTTACCCAATTAAGAATTTGGGGCTCTTGTATCACTGTAAGCAAATCAGTGGTTAGGGCTGTAAGCAGCAGTCCTCCCGATAAATGGAGCAAAAGGCTGAGATCAATAAAATGGGATTCAATAAAAACAAATGCAAACGGCACCACCAACAGGTCCATGGAGATAGGCGTGGGAGCTATAATGCATGATAAGCTGAGTATAAATCAACAGTGTGCTGTTGCCATATAAATCCCAGGTACTGCTGTGGGTATATTAACATAGAGAATGTGGATAAAAATCAGGTAATTATTTTGCTCGATCAGCACTCTTCTGCCTCAATTGGGTAACTGTGTTCGGTATTTTCCCTTAGTTGAAAGAGAATTATAGATAACTTTGAATCAGTTCAGAAGAGAGCCACAAAAATGATAAAAGCCTCTGAAAATGAGATCTATGAGGAAACATTAAGGGAACCGAGTCTATTCAGACTGGAGGAAAGATAACAGCGATGCGAGGTAACTACTCACACGTCAGGAAAAGATACTGGAAATGAGAGAAGGGATCGATTATTCCCAGCAGCCTCTCAGTAGTAAGTGGAGTAGACTTGAACCACCGTAGAGAAAACATAGTTTGAATGTGACAGACAAATTCATGAGTAAAGAGCCACTTAGCACGGGAATAAGTTACCTTTGTAATTAAGAAACACCCAGAACTTTGAAGTGTCAGTCTTGAAAGGAGTCCTTTATGTTTTCATGTAATGGAAAAGGAGATGACACAGCATATATTCAACCCTGGGTATATAAATCAAAGCTGTAGAAATATACCTATAGTGTATGCCTCCCATGACATAATTATAGATAAAATCAGTTTACTCACCAAGCTGGTCACACCCCCTGCAGCCTCTCTGGCCAGGAGCTGGCAGGTAACATCTGCAGCAGCTTTACAGTCACAAACGACAGGACCCACAACCTTCCCTATCATCGGGAATCAGAAGTGGCCAGACTATGGCATATAGTACATGCTACTTATTAAATCCTCCTGGGGTGCAGGATGTGGGAACTCCCTAGTCCCTTGGGATCCTTTAAGAGAGGGGGCTCTTTGTATAGTGGAATGGAATTTTGTATAGTGGAATGGAACTCTCTGGTCTAAGAACCCCACTATACTGTAAATAGCATTAGTAGCTGCCTTAAAAAATTCTTCCCTGCTGCACAGTTTGTGTCTGCCCCGCTCTCTTAAACCTAACCCCTTCCATAGTCAATCCTGATTTTATCTAGCAGGCTTCTTCATTGCTAAACATATCTTCCTGTAGATCCTCTGTGATTATCACCCCAGCAGAGTGGTGTTTTTTTCTCTTCAGTGCCATCCCATTCATCAATTCAGGTCCTCTATCCACACAGCATCCTCCACAATGCACACGATGATGCTATTGAGGGATGTCAACCAAGTCTCTAGGTTAAACTTTGTAACAAGACTTTCCATGTTTTCGAATTTTCTTGGTTCGTAAGCTAAGGTGAGTGAAGTACTCATCAGGGGCTTCCAACAACAAGGCTTGATGGGTTAGTTTAGTTATATGAGTGACTTCAACGCCACACCATATCCATGAAAACCTAAGCACTGTTTCAGTGAGAGGTACAGTAATCTTTTTTCTCTTAAAAGAGGTTATGCTATAGCAATAAGAATTAATGATACTATTTATGCAGAGCCAGTGGCAGAGCAGGTACTTAAGGAACAAGTGTTCACTCTCTTTACATACCTTTAAAATATCTTTGATGTCATTTTCCCATTTAAATAAACTAAGCAGTAATCTTGCTCCCGGATTACTACACCAGGCTCATTAGACCTTCATTTTGTACCATCAGGAATGAGACTCTTCTTTTCCAATCATTGTTTGATGATTTCTTGATCACCATTCTCTATTGTCAGTCCATTGCACTTTATTTGAAAACAGAATTATCTAGAGAACATGGCCTAAGAGACACAGATGTGACTTTTGGGGGTGTATTGTTTGGATGTTACTTGGTCTCAAAGATTTATGTGTTAGAAACATGTCCCCTTGCTGGAGGGAGGGTGTTAGGATGGAAGCCAGAGGAAGGCACTGAAGTATCTGTGTGGAACATTGACTTGGTTCCTAGAAGAGAATTGGGATAATAAGGGCAACCGTGACCCTTGAATCATATGCTACACTTCTCTCGGGCAGTGAGACTTCTTACTCTCTCATGGTGGTCGTCATTTGGAAACCAATCACTTTGCTGCCTTCACCAGAGCTGAGCCGATATTTGAGCTTTTCCCTCAGTCCACTAAAACTGTGAGCTGGATAAATCTTTCTTTTTTATTTTTCTTTTTGAGTGCCCAGGGACTTTGTTATACTAACAGCAAACATACCTACACATGTCTGGCATTCTCAGAACTTTATCATTTCTATCCAAGTTTTGATTTCAGATTTCTTCCCTAAGTGATTCTAGAAAACATGGCTGGCAAGGATCATGGGAAACACCTGTTTCAGATTACATTATTTATATAAGATTGCCATCATCTCTGATTTCTAAAATTGGTATTTACACTGTTTCTTTATTATAGCGCAGTCTCACTTCCCAGAGCTGCCGTGGTTATGTTTACTCTGTTGTTTATAAGGAACATTCTTGGCTCTCATGGTGAGCCTACATGTAGTAATCATGATTCCGAATCCTCTGATAGTTTAGCACTGGATTCGCTTGAAGTCAGATAATTCTTGGATATTTATGTCAATGCCTCAGACAGGATAAGGTTTGTCAGAGGGAAGCAGATGTTAGGGAGGGGAAGAGCCTGAAGATGAGAAGAGACCAGCTTTGTCTGCTGCGCTGACTGCAGCCCTTTCTTTGTCGCTTCTTTCTCTCCCGATTCACGCAGCTGGATTCAGTCAGTGAGTCCTTCACAGAGTATCCAGAGTTCTGACCAGCTCAACCACCTCAACTGGCTTTCCTATTTCTTACAGTAGCTTAAAATCTCCATCATTTTGAGTATGTGTCCAATTTTGTTGAGAACCACTGCCCCTTTCCCTGTCAACAGTGAACAAATAGCCTAGCCCTTTATTCTTCCATTTCTGTCTGGGAAGCTCTCGTAGGCTGTACATATGCTTCCTTTGTATCTTTTAAGGTGAAGTACAAGGTTACCTTCTGAAAGTACCCATTTTTAATCTCTATCTGCAGGTGTGTTCTTGTCCCTTACTTTCTAATACAGCATAAACATTTTCACTTCTCTAGTATTCTGTTTTAGCCACATAGACATTTATTTGTTGGCTTATAGCTTTCTTATCTGTATCTTTCACTGTATTGTAAACTTCAGAAGATCAAGGCTTATGATTCTCACAGTATCTTAGCAGAAGGGTGGTAGCTGGAAAAAAACACCTTTGAATGACTGAAAGAATCTTGAAATGCACCCCATCTCTATCCTTCAGGACACACCTCAATCCTCCAACTAGCTCTTCAGCTTTGTTGATTGTTTGCTGATTCTTGGCTTTGTCTAATCTCTTCGGTCTTTCTAAAATAGATAACGCTCAAAACAGGAATAAGAAACAAATTTAGTACCACATATTTAGTAATTCTTTAATCCCCCTAATTAACTACAGATTTTTCTACTGTAGAGCTTTTGATTTATTTATAAATTGGAGAAGACTCTTGCCACCTGTAATAAACAATTAAGCACTCCCAATTTAAAAAAGTCTGAATGCAGGTTACCAAAGGCATCCCTCTCAGAGATTCTTCCCGATGACTTAGAACACACAAAGTATATTAAATATAAGTAGTTCTGCTTCTTATAAAAGTCTTTTATAAGAAGACATTCTCAGTAGAAACCCTCAAATTTCATATTTTTGCTAATTCAGAACTGAATCCATGAGAACATACTGGTCTTCATCACTTCTGGAAAATAATAAAGTATGAATAGAAAGAACATACTTGCCAAGTACTTCACCGTTTTTCCCATGACTTCTTATATTACCAACTCTGAGAGGAACATTGCATCATAAACAAACAAAAGTTCTTTCTCAGGCGAGTTGACTTGAGGTGGTGTGGGGTCAGGAGTAGCAGGAACTGGTGCAAGTTACTTTCTCAAAAGCCACTTACTCCAAAGAGCAGGCAGGGTTCCCTGCCCTGTGGAATGTCAGGGAGGGGGAGGGGGGATGGGAGGATGGGGAGGGAATTGGGAGGAGGGGAGG
>LOJH01003437.1:6312-20220 GCA_001685095.1 Ellobius talpinus | reverse complement strand
TTTAATCCCAGCACTTGGGAGGCAGAGGCAGGCAGATCTCTGAGTTCAAGGACAACCAGGTGTACAGAGTGAGTTCCAGAATAGCCAGAGCTACACGGAGAAACCTTGTCTCAAACAACAACAACACAAAAAGAAAACCAAGAACAAGAAGCCAGCAGAACCTCCCAGTGGTTTCTACCACCTCCCAGTATTGCAAACCCAAAGTAAGACTTTAGCACATGGGCCTTTGGGGGACACTTAGGATCCAGACTAGCAGAAGAGAAACTGGGATTGTAGGCAAGCAGCTCATACTACAGTGAGAATCATTCACAATTAACTGAAAGGGTGCTTGGGAGCCCCAGAACTGGCGTGCTTGAAATCAGAATCATTTTCTCTTCCCCTTTTAGTGTGAAAGAGAAGGACACTCATGACATAGTTGTTCAGACTTAATATAGAAGTTTTGTTCATTTGAGAAATAAGTGAATGAAATTTTTCTCTGTATGCAAAGTTGCCATGTTGCATACCAAGTCACCTCTAGACCTAGGGAAAAGAAATAAGGTAACTCCAATTCTCCTGGTTCTTGTGTGTCCCAGCACTGTAGCTGTGGTTTGGATGCTAGAACCAAGCTGTTTTCTTCCTTTTCTTATTTATTTTTTAGACTGGGTCTTACTACATTGTCCACACTGACCTTGAAGTCTACACACACATGCTCACACACACACACACACCAAAAATAGGGTTTCTCTGTGTAACCCTGGCTGTCCTAGAGCTTGCTCTGTAGACCAGACTGGCCTCTAACTCAAGAGATCTGCCTGCCTCTGCCTCCCAAGTGCTGGACTAAAGGTGTGTGTCACCACTGCCCAGCAAACTGGCGCCCCACCCCAACCGCATCCCCACCTCCTTCCCCTTACCCCTGGAGACAAGGGTTTCACTTACAGATTGTTGGAATTGAAGGCACGTGCAACCATGTTTGGCTTTGAACTCGTGATCTTCTGACCTCAGCCTCCCAAGTTGGGACCCCTATGTTGGTCCCATTTGATTGCTCTGTTTGGTTTTGATTGTTTTGTTTTCAGTTGTCTAGTTTTAGTGTAGTTCTCTCCTTTTAATAAGTACTACACCCATGAAACTCTCCTCCATGCTCTTCTCATTGAATGATAGAAATATCCAGTAAGACAGACATGGCAGCACATGCCCATAGTATTCACATTCAGAGACTAAGGCAAAAGAACAAACTTAGTGAGTTTCAGACCAGCTTGGGCTACATAGTGAGCTCAAGGGCGGCCTAAACTACATTCAAGACGGTGTCTCAATTTAAAAAAAAATTTTTTTTTTAATCTCAAGAAATAGGTGCTCAGGCTGGGGACATAGCTTATTAGGTGAAGTGCTTCTGCATAAGTAGGGGGACTTGCATTCTGGTCCCCAGCACCCATACAAAAGCATGTTTTGGCAGTACACATATGTAACCTGTGCTGAGGGCCAAAGACAGGCAGGTCCCAGGGGCTTACTGGCCAGTCCAGCTGGAACACCAGTCTCCCTGTTCAGTGAAAGACCTCCTCTCAAAAATAAAGCAGAAAATGACGGGACACCTGGCCTTCTTGTCTCCGCATGAGCACAAACACATACAAATTTTAAAATCTTTAAAAAAAAATTACTTGGCTGGGCTGGTGGTGCATACATTTAATCCCAGCACTCAGAGGCAGAGACATGTGGATGTTTGTGAGTTTGAGAGCAATGGTCTACAAAGCAAGTTCCAAAAGGACATCCAGGGCTGTTATACAGAATTCCTGTCTTGAAAACAAAAAACAAGCAAAAAATTATTATTACTGTGTGTGAGGTGTATGTTAGGGATGAATCCTATGTAGAATACCAAGGGCTATCTCAGAGTTGGTTCTCTCCTTTCACGGTTACGTGTGGTTCAGGGAGGTTGTCAGGCTTGCATCATCAAGTAGCATGTTCTGCTTTGTCTGTCTGTCACTCTGTTGCTGTTATAAGTGCTGTGGTGCATGTGTGGAAGTCTGAAGGAAACTTTAGAAAGCCAGTTCTTTCTTTTCACCCTGTTTTGAGGAGGTGTCTCTTGTTTCTTATCCTGTGTACTCTAGGAGGCCAGCTGGCTCTGAGCTTCCCAGTAACTCTTCTGTCCCTGCTCTCTTCTCCACATGGAAGCTCTGGGATTTCATATGTGCTCCACCACATCTGCCTTCTTTGGGGGATGGGATGAAGTGAGACAGGGTTTCTCTGTGTAGCCCTGGCTGTCCTGGAACTTGCTCTGTAGACCAGGTTGGTCTCAAACTCAGAGACCCACCTGCCTTTGCCTCCCAAATGCTGGGATTAAAGGTGTGTGCCCCCAGCCCAGCTCACTTCTGGCTTAATATATAGGTTCTAGATAGCAAATTTGGGTTGTCATGCCTTTGCACTTAACTGTTTTGCCTTTTGATCCATCTCCCTAGCTCAAACTTTTCTCTTTCTTTCTCTCTCTCTATCTTTGTTTTGTTTTGTTCTGTTTTTTCGAGACAGGGTTTCTCTATATAGCCCTGGCTATCCTGGAACTCACTTTATAGACCAGGCACTGACCTCAAACTCCAAGATTTGCTTGCCTCTGCCTCTCCACTGCTAGGAATAAAGTTGTGCTCCACTATTTCCCAGCCCAAACTCCAAACTTTGTTACACACACACACACACACACACACCATAAATAAGAGCCAGGACTGAGTGCTTGGAGCCAGGAGATTTGAGCCTGGAGTTCAAGAGCAGCCTGGCCAACATAGTGAAACCCTGTCTCATTTGAAAAAGACAAAAGAAAGGCAAGGAGGGGGTTTTGGGAGTGGCTTAGTGAATGAGGGCATTTGTCACCAGACCTAATGGCCTGAGCTCAATCCCCAGAACCCACATGGTGGAAAGAGAGAAGCCACTGTGGGTTGTCATCTGAACTCCACATATGTCTTGGCAGTAACATTCATTTAGCCAGGATGGGGTAGGGTGAAATGGTTCAGTTCATAAAGGCACAATCAAACCTGACAGTTGACTTTATTCCCTGGAACCAACACAGTAGAACAGAACTGAAACTCACAAGTTATCTTCTGGCCTCCACAACGTGGCACATATATGCCTGCATGTAGGCATATACACAGAATAAATGAAAGTAAATTTTGTTTTTTAAGGATGGGATGCTGGGAATGTCAGTCCCTTACCTAGCATGTTCAACACTCAGCAACAATGAAAAAGCAAAAGAACTGACTTTTGATGTTTCTATAGTGGGCCCCTCCAGACTAACTGCCTTTTTTCCTGGACCTTGCTTGTCCTAACTAAGCACAAGGCTTAGCTGCTGAGCCATCTGGATTCTCAGCGTGATAAAGGTCCCGGGGCTCCTCTTTCACAGCTCTTCAGTCTTTGGGCGGAGACAAAAGAAGGGTGTGGGAAGCTCTGGAAGAGGCTTTTTACTGGTATCTGTTCTTTCTCTTAGGTGGCTGAGATTACGGGTGTTGTGGAAACTGCCAAAGTTTACCAGCTGGGTGGTACCAGAACAAACAAAGGGCTGCAGCTACGGTAAGAGGCGCTTCCTGAGCCAGGCATGAAGACACACCCCTATAATTCTAGCACAGTGGCAGAAACAGGATGATGACTGCAAGTTCAAGGCCAGCCTGGCATACATGGTGAACGCCAGGCCACCTAGAGTCACCTAATGAAATACGTCCCCCCTCTTCATCCTCCTCACCCCCCTTCCCTTTCTTTCTTGTGACAAGGTCTTGCTGTATAACCCAAGCTGGACACAAACTCATAATCCTGCCTCAGCTTTCCAAGGCTTGGAATAATGGTGTGTGCCACCACACCCAGGTGTAAGAGGTCCTTCGGTGGCAGCGTTAGCTCCCTCTGCAGATGGACTGCTTCTTGGGCTGTCATTGCCTCCAATATGGTGTTCGTAGCATTGGGCACTAACTGTGGTCTCCGCAATACACAGAGGAAAGCTTGGGTCTGCTTCCTGGAGAGAAGTTACTGTTCCGGAAGGGAGGAAGGCTGCAATATGTTGGGGTGTACGTAAAGACAGTAACCAGGTCCGTGAGACCCTCCTGCCAGAGCCAGAGACATTTTCTATGAGGACAGCCAGAAGGCTTGTTTCCTCTGATCCTTAACTAGCTCAACTAGCCTAGCTTAACTAGGCTCTCTTAACTAGCCTCACCTTTGACAAGTAAGGTCAGCTTTCCAGACTTATTTTCCTCTTCAGGGAACTGGAAATGTCATCTACTCAGCACATAATGAATTTCTGTTGTACCTGATCCTGTCCTTGACTTTAAGAAAAGGGAGACAACAAATACACAAGTCCGCGTCCCTTCCCTCACAAACCCTAAGAATTCTAAAGACCCCATGTCAGAAGGTATGAAAAGTTTGCCAGGATCATGTAGCAGATCGCAAGTAACAGATATGGCTGTCCCCTTGCCCAGTTCCTGTCACCACAGTCTTTCCATTCCCTCCCAAATCCTCACCCCACATCCTCCCTACTTTGTTTAAGCAGAGTTTGGGGCCTGGCAAGATGGCTCAGAGGATAAAGGTACTTGCCGCAAAGATGGTGACCTGAGTTCAGTCCTAGGAACCCACGTGGAAGGAGGGAACTGATTCTTGCAAGTTGTCCTCTGTGACACTTGCAATTGTAGGCATGTTCACACACACACACACACACACACAGATTTAATATTTTTGTTTTAGTAACAGCTGGTTGAGGGGCTGGAGAGAAAGGCTCAGTTATTAAGAGTCCTTGCTGGTCTTTTAGAGAGCTGTGTTCAGTTTTCAGCACCCACATGGTGGCTCGTAACCACCTATAACTCTTTCTGGCCTCCCCAGGCACACACATAGATACTTGGTGGACATATATACATATACATTTTTTTTAATCTTTTTTCTTTTTTAAAAGAAGAAATAAAAAGGAGCTGGTTGGTCCAGTGTCCAGAGAAATCTCTAAGAGGATGGCATTGAGTCCCCAAACTTTGCCAAGCACTGGTCAGTAGAAACACTTTTCTTCAGTTCATCCCATAATCTGTGCAGAGTGCATACTGATACTGATGGGCTCTGGAGGGCTTTATAATAAATAAACAGACTTCTGAAGTACTTGCCAGGCGTCCTTGGTTTCCACTGTTAGTTTTGTAAGCTCAGTCCTGGCTACCCATTGAAACTACCCCTGGGAGTTGGTGTTGAGCCTGGGCTTAGTAGTTAGGTCTAGTTGTTTTAGTGGTACAGTTTGTATGTCTCCTTGGTAATTCAGAGACCCATAGACACAGGTAATATACACAGTCTGGTAGGGTTGCTTATCTGGTTATCAACGTGCACATTCTTGGAGATGCTGTCTCTCTTTTATGTAGGCATGGCAGTGACCAACGAGTGTTTCGCCTAGAGTTTGTGTCGAACCAGGAATTCACGGAAAGTGAATTCATGAAGTGGAAAGAAGCGGTAAGTGGCTAGGCTGCCAGCAGTTGTTTATGGACATGTTCTTTCCTAAATCCCTTAATTGACAACTCTTTTTTTTAATCACATGTTGGTCCAGATGTTTTCGGCTGGCATGCAGTTGCCTACTCTAGATGAAATCAATAGAAAGGAATTATCTATTAAAGATGCTCTCAATTATAAATTCAATGATCAGGACATTGAGGAGGTAAGAAACCTGAATCCCAGGGTCTGGGTTCTTTAAGAATCAGTTTGGAGAAGGTCAGACTTGTCTTGACATTTTCTGTTTATGTGAAATTAATTAAAGGGATGCTTAATATTGCTACCTTGTCATTTATGCTTCATCAGGCCTTCCCTATACATTCTCATCTACAGTGAGACCACATAGACAGACTCAAGTCTATTAGGATGTGTATTCTCCTAGGTTTTTTTCTTCTAGAACTTTCTTTCTCCAAAACATTTCAGTAAAATTCCTGGATCTCTGTTCTCTTGGACAGTGGCTAGCCTTACAATACCAGGCCTTTGTGCTGCTGCTGCTGCTGCTGTATATTGATGCATGCTCCTTCATACTGTCCCAGAAGAATCTCCGTGACCCTGGAAACAGACAGTATCCCTTGGAATGAATTTGCTCACCCTCTGGGGCGTGACACTGCTATATATAGGATAAGCAGTTCCCCTTTAACTAGCAGCTTACCTCCCAAATGGGCTCCCCTAGCCCGTCTACAAAAGTAGTTTAGGAATGCCTCACTGCTGGTGTCTCCTCTCTGGTACAGATTGTAAAAGAGAAAGAAAGGTTCAGAAAAGCTCCACCAAACTATGCTATGAAGAAGACTCAGCTGCTAAAGGAAAAGGTAGGACTTATCTTGTTAAGATGGAAAAGTCACACTCGTGTCCATTCTCTGATGCCAAGTCAGTGAGCAGGATAGGGAGAACGTGCTGGGCTCTGTGCTGCGCTCTGCGTTCTTGATCCCCAGCAGCTTTCCTTCCTGTAAGTGCAGTCGATCTTGTCTTTCCATTTTCCTTATTTCCAATGCCTTTGCTTTGTTTTACTATGAACGTCACTATGACAGGTGGTTTCCCTTCCATCCATCAAGATAGGATGGACCTAGTTATGGAAGTTTAACCATGTGGGCCTACTATAGTCTAAGGCTAATTAATGTTGCATCATTACTATCTGGGCTTCTAGAGCCCAGTAACTAATGGGAAGGTAGGTGTTCCTAATGTAAAAAAAGACACACCTTGACTTTGTCAAGTACTTTTTTTTACTGTTTCTTCATATTTCTTGTCATTGGTTCATCATGTGAAGTGCTTTACCTGGGCTGTATGAAATATTTAGTTAGAGAGCTAACAACAGCCAAAAGCTCACATGTCTCTATGTGTACAGGCCATGGCTGAGGACCTGGGAGATCAGGACAAAGCCAAACAAATCCAAGACCAGCTAAATGAGCTGGAGGAGCGGGCCGAAGCCCTGGACCGCCAGCGGACCAAGAACATATCTGCTATCAGGTGAGTCAGTGCGCCTGTTTTGGGAAGGACCCTGTCCTTGGTCGGCCTGTAGCCTTGTCAGTTCCATGCTTCCCACACCCCACAGGTTTCTGGGGTGCCGAGGTTCCAAGCTGCCCTAGCCCTCTCACAGCCCACTGACTGACCCCCCTCTTACTTTGTAGCTACATCAACCAGCGGAATCGGGAGTGGAACATTGTGGAGTCTGAGAAGGCTCTAGTGGTGAGTTTTAAACTTCACATGGATTACTAAAAAACTCTAGTAAAATGGTAGGCGGTCCAGCATGATGGCACACACCTGTAATACCAGCACTTGGGAGATAGCACCAGGAGGGTCAGTAGTTCAAGGCCAGCCTCAGATGCATTACTGTCCAAGGCCAGTCTGGATTATATAAGACTCTGTTTCAAAAGAATGAAATTAGGACTAGTGAGATGGCTTAGCAGATAAAAATGCTTGCCAAGCAAGCTTGGTGCCCTGTATTCAAGCCCTAGAACCCACATAGAGGTGGAAGGGGAAAACCAACTGTACAAACTTATCCTTTGACCTCCATACATACAACCACGGCAGGCATGTGCCTCCCCACAGCTAACAAAATAATTTAGGTTAAACAAAAATAAAATTTTTATATTTTTTTATATTATATTTTTGTATATTATACATGTGTGGATTTAAGTTATTGAAATGACATATACTATTAGCGTGAGGTCACTCTCGGCTTCATATCTGCTCAGAACATTTTAACATGATACAAAGTAACGGTTTTCTGGCCTGTTCTACCCTTACATTTGTTTTTATCTTTGAAGTTGTTGCTCCCGTATCTATTCTGTTGGGGTGGGAGGTGTTTGGTTCCTACTTCTATGTCTATTTTGTTAGGTGGGTGAGTGGGGTTGATTGTTGCTCCTGTATCTGTTCTGTTGGAGCATGTTTGGTTCTTGTGCTAGTATCTATTCTGTTGGGGAAGGTTTGGTTCTTGGTCCTGTATCTGTTTCTATACAGGGAGGTTTGGTTCTAGCTCCTGTATCTATTGGAGGGGGGTGGGGGTGTTGTTATTCCTGTATCTATTTTGTTGGCGGCAGGTTTGGTTCTTGCTCCTGTACCTATTCTATTGGGGGTTGATTGTTGCTCCAGCATCTATTCTATTGGGGTTGTTTTGTTTTTGTTCTTGTTCTGCAGTGTTCAGCCTTGAACCTCGTGTGCTAGACAAGTGCTTTATCACTGAAAAGGACAGGCAGCTTTTGAATTTTTTTCCTAGTTCCTTGCAAAGATGTTATTTATGTGTAAGCTTAGGACAAATGAGAGGAGGGGGAGAAGCTCTAATGCATATTTTCTGTTTTAGGCTGAAAGTCACAACATGAAAAACCAGCAGATGGACCCCTTTACTAGGCGGCAGTGCAAGCCCACCATCGTGTCCAATGTGAGTGCCCGAAGAGAACGTTTTTAGTTGGGACCTAGATTCTAGGACATAAAATGAATTCCATTAGGAAATTAATAAAGAAGTTAAAAATAATGTTTTTCTAGCTGGGATTTGCTTGCCTTGAACTTGGGTCTGGATTCTTCCTTTTTTATCTTGCTATAGGGCAAACAGGTAGTGAAAACCTAGGAGTTAACCCTGTGTATTAGGGTGCGTTTTCAGTACAGCAGATGTTAGTATGATCCATAGTGCATGGGACTAAAAACATCTCAGAGCTTGGGCATATTTAAACTTGGAACTATTAGCAGTATATATAAAGATATCTTGGGGCTGAGCCCCAGATCTACAGAAGAAATGCATTTGTTTTGAATGTGTGTATATTTCACCTGAAAGTAGCACCTGAAAGTAATCCTACCTTTATTAGATATTGAAGCATTATGAACTTTGGGTTATCAGACACAGAGGGTACACAGCCTGTGTATGTTGGCTAGCATGGGGGCCTGGACAGGCTGTTTTGTAGGTTTTCATTGTGCTTTTCTGCTGCTGACTTGAGGGAAATGACTTGAGCTGCTGGTGGATGTCCATTATTAGTACTTATGATGTTAATGGGAGTAAGTGGGAAAGAATTTGGCATGGGACTTGGAATGTTAAGTTCTCTTTAAAATAATCTATGTATTTTCTCTCCTAGTCCAGAGACCCAGCTGTTCAGGCTGCCATTTTGGCCCAGCTAAATGCAAAATACGGCTCAGGAGTATTGCCAGATGCCCCAAAGGAAATGAGCAAGGCAAGTAGAAGCTGTGGGGCTAGACTGCTGGCTAGGACCTCAGAGACCACCTAGCCTTGTATTAGCCTGATGTTTGTATAGGGAGGAACGTGCATATTGCTTGCAGTTCTTTCTTCAGTTATGCACGAATGTAGGCACTGGCACTGAACTGTGATCGATTCTAAACCACTGCTTAATGAGACCTTGACTGTGTCCAGGCCACTGACTTCTAGACTCTGCAGCACATTTTCTCTTAAAGAAAACAGTGTGTCTTGTGTATCTTATAGGATAATTAGAAGAAATGAGGGGCAAGTAAGGATCAGGCATTTGTAAGAGTAAAGGCAGAAATGGTAATCCAGGAGAGGCTCCTTTAGTTGTTTTTCTTTTCCCTGAAACAGTCTTACTGTGGCCTTGGCTGGGCTTGAGCTTGCAGAGACCCTCTGCCTCTGCATCCTCCCAAGTGCTGAGATTATAGATGTGGTGGCACATGCCTGTAATCTGAGTACTCAGGAGGTGAAGGAACCCTTGTTCTTGATCAGGAGTTCAAGAGTTTGAAGGCCAGCCTGAGTTCATGAGACCCTGCTTCAAAGAAAGGAAATAAATAGGTGCTGGGGTATGGCTCAGTTGGCAGAGTGCTCGCCTAGTGCAGCATACCAGCATTTCATGAAACTGGGTGGCTCCTGTTCCTTATGCCTCCCTGCGGGGGTGAAAGCTGATGCATCAGAATGAAGCAAGTAGTTTTCAATTTCACATGTCTCCTGACTAACCTCATGAATGCCATGACTCTTGGGTTAGAAGGGGGCCTATTGTCTTAAGCCTACCCTTTCCATTCATATGTCACAGACAAGTCTGCCTTCTCCTTTGCACATTGAAGCCTAGAAAGGCTCCAAAAGAGAAGGCCCTTTGTTCATGGCCTCTCCTGGTCTCCCTGAGAGAAATAATCTGAAAGGAACCCTAGAGCTAGAGAGCACAGCTAAGTTGGAGAGGGTGTGCCTGGCAAGCTCAAGGTACTGGGTTCCATTCACCAGAACCACACAGAAAGTAAAATATGTAGATATGTGAATATATATATATATATATATAGTTTGTTTGGTTTGCTTTGTTTTTTAAGAAAAAAAAATGCCAAGGGGGGAGCTAGTGAGATGGCCTTGTTGGTACAAAAGCATGAAGACTTGAGTTCGATCCCCAGAACCTATGTAAAAATGCCTAACATAGTGGCTTACATCTGTCATCATGGTGCTGAGGAGGCAGAGGGGATTCCTGGACCTGCTGGGCACTGGCCTAGTCTAATTGGTGAGCTCAAGGCCAATGGGAGATCCTGTCTGAAGGAGATGAATAGCATTTCTGAGGATCTCACACAAGCTCATTGTCCACATATGTTACACACGTGTGTACATTAAAAAAGATGGGAAAGCTTATTACAAAAAGCATATGATCTTGAGCAAGAGCTTTGACCATCATTGACTGCTGTTTCTTTAAATCTATATTTTATTTATTTTATGTGTATGAATGTTTTACCTCTATTTATGTATGTCTATCACATGATGTGCCTGGTGTCCATAGAGGTCAGAAGAAGGCATCTGATCCCCTGGAACTGGAGTTATGTATGGGTGTGACCTTTGATGTGGGTGCTGGGCACTCAATCCAGGTTCTCTGAAAGTGCTCTTAGCCCCTGAGGCAAGGCAGCCTTCTAGCCTCTCTGTTTGTATATATGTTTTATAACATAAATGTTTCCTTTTCTCATTGCAGGGTCAGGGAAAGGATAAAGATTTGAATTCTAAGTCAGCCAGTGACCTCTCAGAAGACTTGTTCAAAGTCCATGATTTTGATGTGAAGATTGACTTACAGGTTCCGAGCTCAGGTGTGTGTGTGTTGGGACTTGGAAGGGGTACTGAGGACCAGATAGATTTGTGGGTCTCTCACCTTGGAGTCTTGACTATGGGGAAGAAAAGGAGGTGCCTGCTTCTCATGATCCATAGAGCCAAGGTCAGATATGCCACAGGTCCTTCTTGGGAGAGCAGGCTCCAGTCAGCAAGGCTACCTGAAAGAGGGAAGCCAAGATCAGAAGGTCTGTCTGTACAGATCCTTAGTTTGCCAATTTCTTTCCCAGAGTCCAAAGCTTTGGCCATCACCTCTAAGGCCCCACCAGCCAAGGATGGAGCTCCAAGGAGATCTCTGAACTTAGAAGACTACAAAAAACGACGGGGGCTTATTTGAGCACTCCCAGCCTGCTGCTTCCAACCCTGCATGCCCCGTCAGGGTCTGACTTTCCTCTTTTCCTCTGGTTTGCCCTCTTTGGGCTGGAGCAGCAGTGGAACTGGGAAGAGACTCTAAACTGCCAGTCATTGTAATATAAACCATTTGCTGTATAGACCACCCTTGTCTGCACCATCTCCCACCAGCCCTCTCCCTCCCTCCGTCCCACCCAAGGTGGATATGTGCCCTGTCTTTAGATTTGTGTTTGCCCTCCCCACCGGCTTTTGGTTTTTAACTAGCACAGTTTGGCCACTCTGCACGTTCAGTATTACCATGGAGCTGGGGTTCTTGTAGAGCCCCTGGTGGCAACAGTGGCATCATTTCAGTGTCCTCTTCAGACTGCCTTGGGCCTGACCCTTGAACATGGCACCTAACCCTGCAGAGAGTGGGGACTGAGCATCTGCTGTCCTCTTTCCTCTCTTCATCTTTCCCTTCTTCCTGTGCCCATGGAAGAGGGATTTTCGAAAACAGTTTAGTTTCCAAAAAATGTACATTTATGGGGAGGGAGGGGTCTAATTTGAGAGTGTGTGTGTCTGGGTGTGGTGTGTGTGGGTGTGTGTATGTGTGTGGATTTTTTTTATCATTTTTTAAAATGCAGTACTCTTTGTATCATTCTGTCATGGGTCTATAGCTGTTTCAGATTTTTTTTTCTTTTGAGCTGTACTTGAGCATCTGAAACTGCAAGAAAGAAACTGATTAAATGTGATTCTTACTAAACAGGCCTGACTGCTGTAGCTGTGTAACTTCTCCCCTCTTCCCCAGCACTGTCCTACCCCACAGGAAACGCCCATCTAGTCCCTTTGCCCCATAGGCTCTGTCCAGGTAGGTGGGCAAGAAGCTCATGGCAGGTCCCAGGGAGGTCAGCCAAAGAGTCTTGCTCCTTTCGCAGGGTGCCTGTGACTACTTGATTGAACATATTGTGTCCCGTCCCCCCAGTGTACCTATTTGTCTTCTCCCAGTTGACTCTATTTGATGTCTGGCAAGAATAACACTTTGTTTTGTTTTTTTAAAGAAATAATTCAACATGAATGTGGAGAGCAAACAAAAAGATGTAGGTTTCAAATGTTACCAGCATGTGCATTGGTGCGTGCGTGCCCGTGTGTCTGTGTGTGTGCATATATATGTGTGGTAAGCATATATATATATTGTGCAGCTAGGGTAAAGCCAGCAAAGAGGTATGTATGTTGTTATGAAATGTTTGAAAAGAGATAAGCTGACTGCTTGATAATCATTCTCAGGTGTAAAGCTCCAACTGTAAATAAAAGTGGCATTTAACAAATCTTTTCAGAACAAAGTACAGCTGATGATACCCTCCAGCACTAGGCTAAAGAGACAGCTGAGAGCTGCGCTTCCACACAGTGAGGACTCACTCTGCTCTACTTCCCTCAACTCCTGGATAAGGAAGGGATGATGGAAAATCATGGTATTTAGTATTTAAGCAAAAATGGACTTAATAGTTCTAATGGTTGAGTAAAGCCTCGGTGTTGCTTTTTCTTAGTTTACATTTTTACTTCTTTAAAAAGCAGCAGCAGATGGTTTTGAAGAAGTGTGACTGTAGAATCAGCCATGTGGCTGTGCCCCAGCTGGTGTAGCTGTGGCACAGAGCTGGGTAGAGGATCGCGATGGATTCCTTGAAATCATACGTGCTTGAAGAGTCCATCGCCTGAAGCTCTTTACAGACTGTGGTATAAATGTGGGATCACAGACCTGACCTCCAACTGTACTCTAGCGGGGTCCTGGAACTGCCGGGACTCTCCTGTCATGTCAGACTTGGACTTTTTCTTCTTGTTTAAAGGACATATAACCACAGAATCCATATATTCTGTGGAGTCATCCTGGCCCACGTGTAGATCTGTGTCTAGTATCATTTGGACTTGGACAAGTGTCGATGACATTATGGCTGTGTAATAAAATTTTTATTAAAACTGCCACACACTGTAGCCCCTTTGCCACAACCCACCTGCAGCTGCCGAAACCCTCATTCTGAGGTGCCAAAGCACAGGGCAGGGAGAAAAGCCCACCAGAGAAGATTGAAAGGTAACCTGACAACTGACCCACCTGTCTGGTGATTCCAGTCAACAACATTGAGCATCCCCCTGCAGGCTCAGCTGAGGTGGGGGACCTCTGAGCCAAGATCTCAGCCAGTCCCACCAGCCGGGCTTCCCGGTGGGTCAGTCTTTCTTCTGCTGTTGGATAGCATCAGCAGCCCCTCCACCACCCCAACTTCACTTCAGTGTTGAAGGATGTAGCACCCAAAGCTGTTGTCTACATTTTCTTCAGCTCTAGGAAGTAACAGTATCCAAATGTCTAGGTCATGCTGTCTGTAGAACTGGTGTCTGATTTCTGGCAGGGGCAGAGAAAGTCCTATTTTTCTGTGAAGTCCTGACTTGTCACTCAAACTAAAGATATTTCTAAATAAACGATGGCATTTTAACAGGGGATTTAGTACAAAGTTTGCATCCCAAATGGTACCCTTAAAGTCCCAGAGAACTCCTTTTTTTGTTTTGTTTTGTGTTTTGTTTTGTTTTTTGAGACAGGGTTTCTCTGTAGTTTTGGAGCCTGTCCT
>LOJH01003436.1:39131-52646 GCA_001685095.1 Ellobius talpinus | reverse complement strand
CAGTAAATGCAATGACTTTTTGTTTCTAAGTGAATTGCATGCTCTGAAGCTGGGCACAGCCCGTCCCATTCTCAGAGTACAGAGCACACGGCACCTTCTGGGTAAAGCTGGGGGTGCCAGCTCAGAAGGCCAGAGAGAGACGCCATTCAGGCTGGTGGAGAGGAAGATTCTGAGGTCAGAGTGGGGTGGGGGCGTACAACAATGGAGCATCTCCAGGTCCTGGGAAGGTATACTCCCTCTATGTATCAGGTGTGGTGTGCACTTGGGAGGCCATAGCAGGTGGATCGCTGCAGTGTGCCAGCCAACGTGAGCCATTCAGTGACTTCAAGTTCTGCCCGAGGTACAATTCTGAACACTCTCTCAAATAAAATAGGACAAAAGCCCCAAAGATACAAATAATAATGAGCAGCAGAGAAAAGCTATCTAGCCAACACATTGGGAAGGGCTGATAAGGGGTTCAACTACCCCTAAATTCATATTTGAGTGCTGACATGAGCTTTAGGTTTTTTGGAGGGGAAGTTTTGAGACAGGGTTTCTCTGTGTAGCCCTGGCTGTCCTGGAACTCACTCTATAGACCAGGCTGGCCTTGAACTCACAGAGATCTGCCTGCCTCTGCCTCCCTACTGCTGGGATTAAAGGCATGCACCCCCACTGCCTGGCAGGTTTTAGGTTTAAATTGAAGAAGAAATAGGACAAGAGTCTACATGCCTAAGCAGTCCTGGTTGTGCGAGGAGGTCCTAAGAGGCTCTTACTTGTTTGAGGCCAGTTCTCAGGCAATGATCTTTTGGACCCCTCTGTTCTCTGAGGGACCTTAGCAATGTAGACGATTGCGATTGCAAGGTGGTCTGTCCTTCATGGATCTGCTGTTCCTGAATCTAAGGCAGCTGAAGGTTCAGGACAACTGGGGCCCAGGATAGGACACAGTGACAGGTGACAGTAAGATGAAGCAGGTTGCTCTCTGTGCCTTCAGCCTTGAAAGGGAATGAAATGGGGGAGGTCTCTCAAGTTTTGAGATGGCCACTCCATGAATGATCAGCACAGTTACATGCAGAGCTAGGCAGGAGACAGGTGGGGCTGAAGGCAGAGACTCTAGGCTCTCGTCCCACTTTTACCTGTAGTTACCAAGTGAGGAAGGAGTCAATGCTCTTTTAGCAAAAACAGTCCCTAAGCATCTGTTAAAAAATGGGCCTGAGTGTGTATGTATAAGGTTCTAGCCGTGGCACCATAAAACAGAAAGGGGTGGGGAGAGAAGAGATGGAAGCGAGAAGGAGACCAGCCGAGAGTCAGATGGAAGGAGGTGGAGCGATAAAGTCAGGGAGATAGGAAGACGGGGCTCTGGGAGACAGAAATGATAAGACTTAGCCCAGAAGAGACCACAGGCAGATGGGGATGTGAGTGAGAAGCCAAAAGTAATGGAGTCATGGAGCTGGAGTGTGGTGTGCTCACTGGTAAGCTCAACTTTTGGAAGGCTAAGGCAGGAGGAGTCCGAGTTTGGTACTAGCCTGGGCTATTTAGGAAGACCCCACCAAGAAAGAAAGAGGCAGAGCGGAAGCGGGTGGTGTGGACAGGAAAAAAGGACTGATTTCTTGGGCAGACATCTATTCCTTCTCCCACTGAGGCTGGCTATGGATCCGGGTGGTGAAGGCTCAGGGGAAAGTTTACACCTCTGTCCTCTCCTGCTCATTTAGACCCCTCTGTTTTCTGAGGGACACCCTGATGGGACACAAGGTACAGCTTCTGTTGGCAGACTGATGTGACCACCCAGGTGGAGTGAGGAGAGAAGCCCGGTGGTTGCCTCCCCTGAGGCCTGTGCCGCTCCAGCCTGCCTTCCCGCAGGGCCAAGAAGGGAAGAGATCTCAAAGATGCTCCCCACGGTACTTCTCACTGCCGAGGAGGAAAACAGGGACCTAGAGAAGACCAAGGTCCCGGGTGAGGCAGTGCCCTGGCCACAGTCCCACAGTTCCCTCCCCAAAGTGGGTAGATACAAACATAGTGACCCCCAAATCTTAGGATTTGCTTTCTCTAGTAAGCTGCTTCCTGCTGCCCTGAGGCATGAGTGTTTTGGACCACAGACGCTGGGTCTACATTAAGAATCTTGCCTAACATCCTATAGGTAACTGCAGGGATTGCTCTGCTCATGCAGAAGAGGAGACCAAGGCTCAGAGAAGTTGACTTCTAAGGCCAGGCTCACGGCGTCCCAGCTGGATCTGTCTGATTTTTCAAAGCTGGGCTCTTGATGTGATCTATTCTGGCCTTTCCAGGTGATGGGCGAGGAAGGGTGTGGAACGTGGAAAAGGGAGCCAAGCTGGAAGTCAGGCCCTATGACAAAAGAAAATACCACAATAATGCAAAAAGATTTTCCCAGAAAGGTTCCGCTGGGCTTGCTTGTGTCCCTGCCCTCTCCCTCTGCTGCCACCACTTCTTCTACTCCGCACCTTCTTTCTCCACCTCTTTTCATTGTCCTCTGCTATTCACCCCCCAGGTCGATGCTAGTTCTGCAGCCGCAAAGATGGACCTCATGACCTGGTATTCACTCCCCTGAAGCAGCACACTGAGCTCCCCTGCCCAGGACTGGCTCTGACTCTGCCAAGCTGGGATCTGATCCCTGGAGGGGTAGGAAGGGGACTGGAGAGGGGCTGGGCTAGGCTGGCCCTGATTCCCTGCTTCACGGGGCCTGAAAGCAATTTGAAATTTAAAAAATTTTATCATCCTTATGGAGTTTCAGTTCGTTCCTTCCTTCCTTCCTTCCTTCCTTCCTTTCTTTTTTCTTTAGTTTTTTGATACAGGGTCTCACTATGTGGTGCTGGCTGTCCCAGAATTTACTATGTAGACCAGGCAGGCCTCAAACTCAGAGATCCACCTACCTCTGCCTCTCGAGGGCTGGGATTAAAGGCGTGTGCCACTACATCCAGCTGAGCTCAGTTTCTTTATCTATATAATGGGTGTAAGTACCAGCTTCCCCAGATGGTTGGAAGCTGAATGACACATCAGCTTAGGGACATGGGAAACAGTGTTGAGTATAACCCTGTCCCTAATAGAGAGTGC
Organism: Ellobius talpinus; assembly: GCA_001685095.1. Classification (NCBI taxonomy): domain Eukaryota; kingdom Metazoa; phylum Chordata; class Mammalia; order Rodentia; family Cricetidae; genus Ellobius; species Ellobius talpinus. The sequence continues at coordinate 49,601 of LOJH01003436.1, read as the reverse complement.
CTTGACTCCTGGGGGACACATGATACCTTCTGAGTCCTCAGGTGACCATGCTCCTAGAATTAAAGGCATGCAGACCTGGCCCTCTGAGCCATTTTCTGCTTATCCAGGGGACCCTGTCTCTCTAATCCCCCAGTGCCAGCTCTGCTCCAGGTTGTTTTCAGGTCTTCCTCTGGCTGTGGGTCCCCACTATCAGGCAGGAATATTGGTGTTGGACCAGATCTGTGCTTAAAGTCCCAGGGGTCCCAGGAGTCCCAGGGGGCTGGACACTCTCTTTGGAGTATACTAACAGTCTTTTTGAGAGCCAGGACCCGGAAAGACTTGGGAACTCCCAGGGTGGGCCCCAGAGCCCCAGCCTGCCCTCACCTCTCTTACCCGCCCTGGATGAGTGAGGTACATGGCCTCTTGCCAATTTCATAGACTTGGGTGCGGCAGCCACAACTGGGTTAGGAGGACAACGACAGGTTCTGGGGGTCTCCTCTCCTCCGGGGGTCCCCGCACTCTCTTCTTACTCCACAGAAGACACAGCTCCTCCTTGGCTTCTTTCCTCCATCCCCCACCCTCACAGCCGGAGACTTTGGCTCCCACAGACGCATCCTTACAGGCTGGCCTGGGGCAGGTGACTGGACAGCACCGAGGGCAGGGAGAGTGGAGGCGTGGGCCCAGTAATGCATTTCTCAGCCAATCAGCAGCCTGCCAGCCGGTGGATTTGGTTACAAGCCCAAGATCACACCATGCTCCTGCCTTTCTCCTCCTCCTTCAGCTCCATTCATTGGTCCGACTGACACCCAGGGCCTGCTGGCATCCCTTCTGATCCAGACTCAGCAGCTGCCTCGTGGGTAGCCAAAGGCAAGCATCCAGGGGGCTTTGTCTGAGCAGGCTGGCTTAGGACAGAATGGGGGTTCAGGGGGTCCTTCTGGGGATGCTGGCTTTTCTACGGGTTGCTCCAGGGGGCTCCCTCACCCTTCACTGGGACAGTACCTCCTGCTACTTGGTCAAGCCCATCCCTGGTAACCCTCTGGGTTCTCTGAGCTTCTTGGGCAAAGATGCCCAAGGCCTGGCACTATTCCAGGCCCTCTGGGATGCGCACTACAGGCTGAAGTTATGTATCAGGCAGGATGACTCTGAGCTCATCAGAGCTTTCGGGGTCCTCTGTACTCGTGAGCCCTCGAGGCACTCCTTCATCCACACCCTGGGACCTGAGCTGCAGAGAGCCCTGGCCACCCTGCAGAGCCAGTGGGAGGCCTGTCAGGGGTCTGAGGATAGCCCTACGGGAGAAAGGAAGAAGCGAGCCTCAGGGCAGAGTGGAGCACCTGACAGAGGGCACGTTAGAAGGAGGAGAGGCTGGACCATTCCTGGCACGCTGTGGTGTGGAGTTGGGAACTCTGCAGAGAACTCCTCAGAACTGGGTGAGTCATGGGGGTGTGTATGTGGGGAGGGGGTGTCTTTAGAGAAGTGACTTAGGTACTTTGAACCTCAACTTTCGTTTTTAATCTGTAAAATGGGGGTGAACATGAGTAGCTCTTCATGGGACACATAAGTGATGTCATGGATGGGTCTTACTCAAAACCAGAGTCCTTGTGAATCACCTTCTGAGGGAGGAGGTAGGTTGGGGAGGATCCCACTTCTGCTGTTCTAAACAGCCTCTACCCATGAGGTACTTAAGTGGAAAAAGCCCCTCAGACCTGGGTTCAGATTGCCGCTCAGCACATTCAAACTGACTCTTCTTATAGCTCCAAGTTCTTTATCTGTAAGATAAAGGGCCACTTCTCCTTCGGGACTGCTTTGAGCTTAGCTCGTGGGAAGCACCCATGAAGGGCGCTATTGCTGGGGCTGTGGTTGTTGGCTGTGCGTCTGCAAGGAGAGCTGGTGGAGGACTTGACCTGAATAGGCTAGGGTGGCATCTTGGCCACCCAGTGCCTTGCGGTACCAAAGAAAATGTTGCACCCCTCCTGCCCGTCATTCCAATACACACACCTTCATAACTTGGAGCTTTATTTGGGTGTGAGCTTGGGAACTCTGTGAGTCAGCTCTAGTGACTTCCGAGGAAGACACATTCACATGCTGGAGTGTGAGCTTCCTAGCATGGGGGAGGCAAGAGAGGCTGCAAGCCTGGATGGTCTTCTCAGAAAATGTTGGCGCTATGGGTGTTGTGTATCCAGAGACCAACTGCCCTGAGGCCACCCATGGGCTGGGATGACAATTGGGTAAATTCTAACTACTATGGCCAGATCGGCATAACTGGTGCACAGTATCCAGGGCCCTGCTCTAGCTTGTTCCCTCTTCTCTCCATGCAGGTATGTTCCACGGTCCTGACCTATGCTGCCGGGAACACGACCAATGCCCACAAACCATCTCACCCTTGCAGTTTAACTATGGCATCCGAAACTTTCGATTCCACACCATCTCTCACTGCGACTGTGATGCCAGGTTGGCAGCAGGCAGAGAGGGCCTGGGGCTCAGCGGGGAGAGGGCCTGGGGCTCAGGGGGCAGAGCAGAGTTACCCAGTCTTGGGTATCAGCACTAGAAATCCAGAGAATTCTAAAGATCAGAAGCAGGGCCCCCTTCCTCTCCCTACCACCTTCAGTGCAGGTGGGCAAAACTGAGGCCCCAGAAAATGAATGATCATCTATAGAGTGGGCTGTAGAACGTGCCAGGAGGCTCTCTGGGGTCCCGGGACCTGAATTCTGGTTCTGGGGGCAGGTTTCAGCAATGCCTGAGGAGCCAGAGTGACTCCATCTCTGACATCATGGGCGTGGCCTTCTTCAACGTGCTGGAGATCCCATGCTTTGTGCTGAAGGAGCAGGAGGCCTGTGTGGCGTGGCACTGGTGGGGCGGGTACGTGTGGCATGGCACTGATGGGGTGGGTGCATGTGGCGTGGTACTGGCAGGGTGGGTATGTGGGGCGTGGCACTGGTGGGCGGGTGCGTGTGGTGTGGCACTGGTGGGGCGGGTGCATGTGGCATGGTAATGATGGAGCGGGTACGTGGGGCGTGGCACTGGTGGGGCAGGTGTGTGGCTGCCCACTTGAGTCCTTGCCCAGCCAGCAGGGCAAGTTGGGCTCCAAGACCAGGGAGGGAAGGAGGTCTGTCTGTCCTCTAGAAATCCTGCATTGTAGAGTTTGTCCTTTCCTTAGGGCAGGGCCAGGGGTTTGGACCCTTCTGGGGTTTATCCCACAACCCAGTGGGATGGCAGATGGGACTGACAGAAATTTAGCCTCTGTAGAGATGACTCTGGGGCCTTTGGGAACAGGAATTCTGGGTCATCAATTGCCTTGAATTGTCCCCTTCAGGTGCAAGGCATATGGCTCAGTGCCCCTTGCTCACCTTCAGCCCAGGACCTACTATAATGCCTCCTGGAAGGCTGTAGCTACCTCACCTACCTCACCCAGCCCCCAGAGTCCAGCCCCCAGCAAACTCCCCCAGAAGAGGCGCCTACAGCAGACACAAGTCGGGCACCAAAGCACAACCACCACCACAACCCTCCAGACCCCTGCTGTTGCCTCCAGGCCTGATGTGGTTCCCAGAGCTCAGTCACGAGTCCTCCATCCAGGCTATCACAAGTGCCCAAAACTGCAAGGTGAGTTTAAAACCAAACTTTCAGGGGGTAGGGTGAGTGGGTGTTCTTGCTTCTGTGTGCAAATGCAGGAATTACTTCTTTTCTTGCTCTAAACACCTCCCAGGGCACCCCAACTTTTCTCATCACATCCGGATAGCCAGGGGGTTCCATGTTTCATAAGTGGGGCCACACCACATCCTGTTGAGTCCCTCACCTCTCCCAAAATTAGCTGATGGAATCTCAGCACTCAGAACCCTTAGGCCCTATGGACTCTGACTGTATCCAAATGCCAACTGCAAGGGTGAGATGTACCTGGCTGGATGAATCTGGTGGCGAAGCATTTGTCTACAGCATTCATGGCCCCAGGTTCCATGCTCAAGCCGAGAGTAACTGAAGCCCTCACAACCAACTCTCACTGCTAGACTTTGACGCATGCTCTTTTCCTCTTTCTCTGCCAGACTCATCTTCCTACTCTCTATGTCTAGGAAGCCTTATCTGGGGTCTCTAGACAGTGACTGGGCACGGGCTGGGGTGTGTGGCTCATTCTATGTGAGTGACATTCTGTGACCATAGGGGCGGAGACAAGAAAGGACCACATAACCAAGCGTATATACTGGTGTGTCTCTTGGATGGTGGCAGGTGCAGGTGGGCTCCCTGGTGGGCCAGGCTTTCTTAATTACCACATCTGCCCCCAGGTGCCCACCGAGTCTGTCGAAGGCTTCAACACCTGGACCAGTGCGAACACCAGATCAAGCCCCAGGAAACCAAGTTCCACCTTCTCAACAGTGCCCAGACGCCCCTTTTCCATTGCAACTGCACCCGCCGGTGAGGCCTGCTGGGTGGACTTCGGGGTGGGCTGCCTTCTGCCAGGACTGTGCAGGGGCACCTGGCAAGGCTCTGGCATGGCCTGAGCCTGCATCTACCTTCAGTCTGGCACGTGCCCTGAGGCTCCACAGCCCACCTGCCGGCACCAGCAAGGTTTGGGAGCTCCTGGGAACCACCTGTTTCAAGCTGGTCCCCCAACTCGACTGTACTGAAGGCAAAGGGTGAGTGATGGCAGAGCCAGGAGGAGTGGGGGCCTTTGCCAAGGGCTGGGTTTGCCTATATAGAGACCAGTTGTGTGCCTGGGACGAGGGGCCTGGAAAAGGGTCCGGGGGCTCCGAACTCCATTTGTCGTGGTTGCTCTGCTTCATGCCGCCCTGGGCCCAGCTTTGCAGCAGGCCGGGGTGGCTGAGGGATGTATATGCCTGGGCTCTGTGATTTAATCCTCCTTTGTCTTTGAAAAGCTGATGTGGTTTTCCAACTGAGGTCCAGCCGGGTTAGACAGCAATTTTAAGGCCAGTCTAGGATGCACAGAGAGATTCTGTCTCAAACAAATGAACAAAAAAAGATTTCAGGAGACAAGAAAATAGTGGATGTGCTGGACATAGCTCAAGACCTGCTTGATACAGAGATAGGGAAACTGAGGCTCAATTACTGGCCCAGGTTTCTACAACCATTCTGTATGGAACCTAAGCCTCTGGGTACTAGCCTAGGTTAATTCTGCCTCATCTGGGTATAGCCATGCCTTCTCTGCCTTGCTGGTGACTCTGGCCTCATACCTGCTCCTCTCTGGGCCTTGTAGGATGGGATTCTGCTGGTTTTGACCCCTGCTCTCCCCACAGCTGTTCCAGAGACCACAGGGCCATCAAGGTGTCAGCGTGGCACTTGCAGAGGCTTCAGCGGAAACGACTCCATTTCTGGGGTAAAGACACCGATGGGACCGTGGCACAGCCTCTGGAGTCTTCAGGGACCTCCCGGTCATTCTACAGCCAGTGTCTACAACTAGCCCGAGCAATCTGGAAAGCCGGTGGACAGAAGACATTCCGGAGCTCATGACCTCAGGTGCAGCAGCCTGGACCTCCTTCTGGCTTTGCTATGTTCTAAGAGACTCGGCCTCTTCTTCAAGGAACAGCATGACTTGCGTGGACAATAGGAGGGCTTGACGGGAGGAACCTCAGTGCCCAGACGCTGGGCCACATCTGCTGTACTGGATGACCTGCAACCCCCTGTGCCTGTGTACTGTTGAGGAGGCGCCTTCTGAAGCCTTGGGTTTCAACCTTGCTGGGAAAAGTCATGCACAGGAGTGACTGATGGCAGAGGTACCAGAAGCAGGACCTGACTGTCCCTGCTGCAAAACTGACATGTCCCGGGAGCTGCATCCGGGAGCCTCAGCACCTGGCTCTGAGGCCTAGAGCTGCAGGTGGGAAAACAGGGGTACAGCAGAAATACCCAGGTCTGAATCCAACATGGGGAGCGTGCTCCCCACTCTCCTCACCGGAGACCCCCTTCTTTTAATAGCCCTTCCTAGCCCGAGCTAATCTTTCTGCTCTAACTCTAAATTGAAATCTCTCCTGTTAGGGACCTCCTTCCTCTTGCTCAGCCTTAGTTTCCTCCTCTGAAAAAAAGGAGGTGTTTCTTTTTTTTTGTACTTGTTTGTTGTTTTGGTTTTGGTTTTTGTCTGAGCCAGGGTTTAACTGTAGCCCAGGCTGGCTTCTGCTATGTGCACGAGTATAGCCTTGGACTTCCCATCCACTCTCCTCTACCCTCAAGCACTGGGATTACAGGAGTAAGCCATCAAGCCAGGTTTTAGTGGTACTGGGAATGGAACCCAGGGCTTCAACCCTTCAACTCAGGGTTGCTAAGCAAGCATGCAATCAACTAAGTTACACCCCCAGCCTGAAAAGGGGAGCCATAAACATGAACTACCTCACAGGGCTGCTGAGGAGTAAGTGAATTAATAAACACATGTACAACCAGTTAAACATTCTCTTCTTCTAGTGCATAGCCAGACTGAGCTTTGCTATCTGCTCTTGAGACCCTGAAGGGTCCTCTTTGAGGCTTCAGTTTTCCCATCTGTGAAATGGGTCTAAGATTAAATGGGAGATTAAAGGAGACAACATGTTTCCATATAGAGCTGGTGCCTAATATATGTTAGTTTTATCACTCCTCACATCTATAATTCCTCCCACCCCCATCTGCAAACTTCTCATGAGTCAGGAAGGAGCCAGTAGTGAAGCTGGAGAGTTTAATTCCTAATGGATGACCTCCAAGATCGAAACATCTGCCAGAGTTTCCCCCATCATCCCAGATGGCAGCCCAGGCGAGGCTTTGCTGATTGTCACAGTTGAGGTGGTGCCAGGTCTGAGTTTGGGGTGCCCCAGCTGGCCACTCCTGGCCAAGACAGACTGGCAGGTGTGGTGGACGGACCGCTGGAGCAGCAGCAAGAGAGAGGCAGGCAGGTTTGTGGAAGAGAGAGGCAGAGTGAGGCTGTCCAGGCCCTTCTGCCTACCCAGGTCAGGGCCCCAAGCCCCCTTCTTCTAGCCCCAGTCGGCCCTGAGGACTGGGGGACAGGCTGTTAGGGTCAGGGGCCTCCCGGTCAGGTCTCCAGGAGCCTCCACCACCGGGGTCTACTGTCTCCAGGCGCAGGGCTGGAAGCAGGCCCAGGCTTCTAGGCACAGCAGGTGGGAAGGCCCATGGGCCAGGCAGCCCAGAGGGCCCCTCCTCACTACTACCTCGGCTGCCACTACTGTGAACCCTGTCAGGGGCCACCCGAGGCAGCTGGCGACCCTGGGGTGAGGGGCTCCGGCTGCCACCGCGGCGTTCACGGGACGAAGGGCGGAGAGCGAGACTAGGGAAGCGGGCTAGGCCAGGGCTGCGACTACGGTGTCTCTTGGACTTGCCAGGGCTGGGACTGCGGGACTTCGGTGCGAGCAGCTCCAGAGTGCTGTCATCCTCACCCTCCGAGCTGGTGCCGGAGCTGTCTGTGCTGCTGCTGGCCGATTCTGAGGTAGGCAGCGAGATCTGCAGAGAATACCGGCCACTGGGGCAATCCCACTTGCTAGCCTGCCCACTTCCTCCCTCCAAGTTGGCACACCCAGAGTGGTAGGGCTACTGGTCTCGGGGTCCCAGAGCAGAACCCAGAAGATGAGACATTTGACTGGGACTTCTTGATGCGCTTTGATGCGCTTGATGCACTTGATGCACTTGATGCGCTTTGATGCACTTGATGCTCTAGAGTCTGATCTGTTTACCTGAAAGGGTTCAGTGACACCAATAAGGATGCTGTGGTGGTGGCTATAGTAACCCAGGATGAAGTCTCCATGGCCCTTGGGCAGTGATTCCTCACTGAAGGTCACCTGGTGGGCACAGGGGTAGAGGCCCAAGCTGGGGCCAAGGGGTAGCCTCAGGACCCCCTCCCCCAGGCAGAACCCTTGTGTCCCCAGGGCGATGGGGACCTTCTTCCAACCCTCCTCTCCTTCCAAGTACCTGGTAGACATTCCCATCTACTTCTTCATGTTTGGCCCAGACATAAGCCACGTAGTCCTTGCAGTGGCGGAAACCCACCTAGGCAAAGAGGAACCAGGGTTGGGACACCCTAATGCTGTAGCTTCCCAGCAGAGCGTCAAACACAGGACGCTCTGTGGGGGGGGTGTAGGCCCCCTCCTTCCTTGAGAGTTCCAGACTCTTGCCCGTCTCACCCGGTACAAGCCGATCCAGTCCCAGGAGCTCCGGGTGAACACTGTTTCCATATGGTACCGCACCACAGCTTGCTCCGGCCGTGCCCACTCGTCGGCTACCTCCAGCCGTACCAAAGGCACGTCATCCCTGAAGGCAAACTGCCCAAGCAAGGCAGAGACAGGGGACAATGTCAGACGACACCCTTTAACGTCTCACATTACCTAGGGCTCTGGGGTAGTGACCCGTGTTTGTAATGACAGTCTTACTGGAGGCTGAGGCAAGAGGATTTATAATTTGAGGACCACCTGAGTAACACGGCAAGTTCTAGACCAGAATGGGCTTATAGTGAAAAACTGTTGCAAAAACCTGGTAAAAATCCAAACCAAACCCAAACAAGCAAAATTCCTGCCTCCATTCTGGGCCCCCTTTTACCCTTAGCTTTCTTAGGAAGTGAGTGGAACGGAGCTCTGAAGACAGCCAGTCTTAGATTTGGCCTCAGCTCAGCCATTGTGGGCTTAGACAGGGCTTAGACTTCCTTCCTTTTCTGAAAGGTAGGGCCTGGTCTGTAAACTCAGAGGCTCTTGTCTAGTTTTAGCTTCTTAAAAAAATTATTTTATCTGTATGAGTGTTTTTGGCTTGCATGTGCGTCCGTGTACTATGTGTGTGTCTGGTGTCTGGACCTGGAGTTACAGATGGTTGTGAGCTGCCATGTGAGTTCTGGGAGTTGAATCTGGTTCCTCTGGAAGAGCAGCCAGTGAATGCTTTTAATAGCTGAGCCATCTCTCCAGTGCTCAAGGCTCTTGTTTTATACCCGGGATTGTACTGCTGATTCCCTGAATTCCCTGAAATGCAATTGGTAATATTTTCCTCAAACTGCTTAGGTGCTCACTAAATAATCTACCTAAATGCTAGCAAGGGAGATAGATAAAGCCCTGGGGTACTTGAGATTCCAGGATAAACTTGGTTCCCTGGAGCCAAATGCTAGCAAGGGAGATAGATGAAGCCCTGGGGTACTTGAGATTCCAGGATAAACTTGGTTCCCTGGAGCCAACAATAGCCCAGACCTCAGTTCATTTTCTAGCTCTGTCACCAAATTGCTGTGTGATCTCAGACAAGACCCTAGCCACCCCCAAACTCAGTTTCCCCCATCTGAATCTTACTATGAAGGTCCCACTAATAACTGCCTTTGTCATCAGTCCAGGAAGACAAAGTATAAACATGAGTGTTTTCCCCTGGGAGCAGCCAGGACAACCAGAGAGTCACCTGACTAGGTGGAGTTTCTGCAGTGGCAAGCAGCCAGAGGACTGGCCACCTGTGTCCCTAAGAGCCAGCTCAGGTGGTGTCAGCTTCAGGCCTTTGTCTGGTCCCTGTTCATCTGGTTTCAGGTTTCCCTCCCTCAGCTTCAGAGCCCAGCTGCTTTGGAAGAAACCAGTGCATTCTTTCCCTGTCCCAGGTTCCTAACAGAAGGGCAGGTTGAAATGTGCTCCAAGGCTTTGCAAGGTCAAAATCCCTGCAGAGGCATGGTGGTCCATGTCTATAACCCTAGTTCTTAGGTGGAGGCTGGAGGATCAGATCCCAGGATGGTCCTTGGTTGGAGGCCAGACCAGGCTACAAGGGACTCTGTTCTAAAATAGATAAGAACAAACAAACAAAGAAATCCCCAATCAACCAAAACATAAGTCCTGAGAGATGGCTCAGTGGAAGTCTTGGTCCTCAGTCTGACCTGAGTTTAATCCCTGGAATCCACATTTGGGAAGAGAGCACAAACTCCCAAAAGTTGTCCTCTGACCTCTTCCAGGGAGTGCACACCTGTGCACATAAATGAATGGAATTTATTAAAGCAAGGGGCTGGAAAGGTAGATGGCTCAGTGTTTAAGAGCACACTGTCTGTTCTTCCAGAGGACCTGGGTTCAATCCCAGCACCCACATGGCAACTCACAGCCATCTAGTTTCAAAGGATCTAATGGCTCCTTTGGCCTCCACTGGTACCAGATTCACAGAAACACACACAGTCAAAACACATAACATAAATGAAGAGCATAAAGTAAATAAATAGACTCGGTTTCTCCCAACCTTCTAGGGCCTAAGGCATTAGGGATGGTGCATGCTAAGTGTCCCGAGCACAGCCTAACACAGAGTAGGTATGTGGTAGTAACTCTGGGCTTTGTTCCTGAGACAGAGTCTCTGTGCACCAGGGATTCCTGAAACTCACTGAATAACTCAGACTGGCCTTGGACTTGAAATTCTTCTGCCCCAGCCTCCAAAATACTGTAATTAGAGAAATTTGCCATCATGCTTGGCTCAATGGGTAATTTGTATTGTTGTTTAATCCAGGATCTTACTATGTGTAGCCCCCTTGAACTTTCTTTCTTTCTTTCTTTCTCTTTCTTTCTTTCTTTCTTTCTTTCTTTCTTT
>LOJH01003436.1:0-39051 GCA_001685095.1 Ellobius talpinus | reverse complement strand
CTTCCTTCCTTCCTTCCTTCCTTCCTTCCTTCCTTCCTTCCTTTCCTTTTTTTTAAATATATTTTTCAAGACAGGGTTTCTCTGTGTAGCTTTGGAGCCTGTCCTAGAATTCATTCTGTAGACTAGGCTGCCCTCGAACTCACAGAGATCTGCTTGTCTCGGCCTCTCGAATGCTGGTTTTAAAGGCATGCTCCACCACCTCCTGGCTCCTGGCCTTGAACTCTTAATCTACCTGCTTCACTATCCTGAATCCTGGAATTACAGGTGTAGGCTACCAGTCCCAGTTTATGCTAACTTTTTAAAAAGTTATTTTCTTTTAGTTCTTTTTGCAGTGCTGGGTTTGAACCTGGTGCCTTGCCCATGTTAGGGAAATGTCCTACAGCTGAGCTGAACTCAAGCCCCAGGTAACTCCCCCCCCCATCCACCACAGGAAGGAGCGGGTAGTGTGGCAAAAGTGCTGAGTCTCAAGGTGAGGTCCCTGACTAAGGGCTGGGGTGAGGCGGCACATATCTGTAACCCTGACACTAGGGATCTGAGGTAGGAGCTCATGAGCTTGAAGAAGCCTAGTGCAAAGTAAGAGCAATCTAAAAATGACAATAGCAAAAGCTCCCGCCCTGTCCCTGTCCCAGAGTTCACAGGAGGCCAGGCTTGGGCCAATCTCCATCCACAGTTTTGAAGTATTGGCTTAAGTCCCACTGACTGATCACATGACAAAGTTACCATGGGAAACATTCTTTGGCCTGCAGGGCTCCTTCTTATCAGACCAAGAAATCCAGAAAACACAGCTTAGGTTTCCAGGTAGGAAACATGGGATCAACCCAGTTTTGCTTCCTTCACCGATCCTTTATGTGACTTGAGGCACATGCCCATCTCAGTAGGAGCCTGAGGTTACCCCAAAGTAAATCATGGAGTTAGATGACATCATCTTCCAAACAGTTTCTAAGACTCTAGAGCTTCCCTCTTTCACTTTGGCAACTAGAAACCGCAGCTCTAACCCAATAAAGTCACCCCTGAGCATCTGAGTGTGTTTGGTTACCCTGGTAGACACTGAAAGCCAAGGATGCTGATGCGCCTCTGTAAAACAGTTTATAGTATGTGTGTGTGCCTTGTAAAGCCCTCTGTACACTTTAAATTCTTTCTAGATTACTTACACTTACATAATACACAATATAATAGAATATAGTACAATATAATGCAAATGATATGAAGGTAGTTGTTACTCCGTACTGTTTAAGGAAAATGACAAGAAATAGTCTATATATATTCAATATAGGCACATGTTTTAAAACAATATTCTTAAATTATTTTAAAAATTTTGTGCATGTTTGTATGGGGAGGTAAGGTGGGTATGTGCATTGTGGGGGTGTCCACACATGCTAAAGGCATCAGATCTCCTGGATCTGGAGTTATAGGTGATTGTGAGCTGCCCTATTCGGGTGCTAGAAACTGAACCTGGGTCCTCTGCAAGATCAGTTAAATTCTCTTAACAGCTGAGCCATCTCTCCAGTTCCCCTGGACACATAGTTTCTCAAAATATTTTTAGCTGTATATCTGTAGATGTGGAGACTGTGACACTGAGTTTGGTGCTGGGATAGAACCCAGGGCCTTGTACATGCTAGGCAGGTAGTCTGCCAACTGGTGTATCTACAACCTGGCTTTGCATTTTTTCCTCTCTCTCTTCTTCATCACTGCCCATTTCATAATGCCTGCCATATGATAAGACGATGATCATTCAATAAATTAACAATAAATGAAAATCACCTGGGCTTTGAGTACACATTTTGACTTTGCTGCTCTTATTATACATGTGGGGTTTTTTTTGAGACAGGGTCTCATATACCACAGACTGGTCTTAAATTCTCTATGTATCTGAGGCTGGTCCTGGACTCTTGATTCTCTTGCTTCCACATTCAAATTTTAACTTGTTGCCCTAAATATTTCTTGGAAAAACGAAGTCAGTTATAGATACGAGCTCTGCAATCAAACAGCAAATACTTGCGTTTCCTCTTACTACTGTGTGGTCCTGGGCAAGGGAGGGTGCCACGGTCTTATCTGAAAATGGAGATTATAACCCCATGTCCTCTTGGTTTGAAAGAATGGATGTTGTTAAGGACAGATGAAAAAGATTGCTAGATAGATAGAGGATTACTAAAATAAAATAAAATAAAATAAAATAGGGATTCTCAGTTGGGCCAAGGGGCCAAGGGATGTCACGAGATGAGGATGTGGCCAGGACTCACCTGCAGGATGAACTGGGCAGCAACGGGCTTGTGGTCACTGACAGTGTATTCCATGTGGCTGCGGTAGCTGTGCTGGGTCACCTGGAGCCTGTGACTCTCTCGTCCTGAGGGGCTGGGACCTCCACTTGGAGCCTTGACCTTCCACAAAATACGGTCTGTCCAGGCTGGCTTCCGCTTCTTGGCACTGTGTAGGAGAGGTAACCTGAGTTTCAGGGGCTGGGGTGGGGCTGGGGTCAAAGCACAGTCCCAGGCTTATCTTCTGCCCCGATTCTCACAGGCTCCCTTTCCCTCATCCCACCCCATCTCTTGGCTTACCTGGTATCATATTTGTTGGTACCCACATCAAACTTGAAGGTGGGAGCAAAGTTAAGGGGCCCTTCCTGGAAACCTTTCAAGATGGGCCAAGTGTTCTTGGCCATGTTGAGCTGTGGAGTCCAGAAAAGCAGAACAACAAACAACTTGGGCCTTGCAGCATTCAGAGATGCGATGAGACAGATGAGGATGGGGGCAGAAACCTGAGGTGTTGGTTCCGTTCAGGGTTGAGGGAGGGAGAATAGGGTTCTTACCTGATCCTTTTCCCAGAGCTGATGGAGCTGGTTGCTATCTATGGCAAACTTGACAAAGTGTAGGTCATAACTCTCAATGCGGAAGTTCAGGTCCCCAAACCAGAATACAAGGCTGCTCCGGGGTAGGAATGGGGGTTAGTGGGTCCATGGGGTGCAAAGGCTCAATCTAGATCCTTCCTGGCGCCTGTCCAACCCCACAGCACTGGTCCCTTTTGAGGTCCCAATGGGCGGGGGGGGGCTGCCAGAGCCTTCAGTCAGCCCAGGAATGGAAACAGAGGAGTAAGAGGGTCTAGAGAAATTAGGTTAGGACCCTCAGCAAGAAAGTTCCACCTTGCAGGACCCACCCCTTCCCACCAAACTGCTATCTGCCTCCATTTCCCTACAGGTAGTATGAGTGGGTCCCTCATCCATCCAGCCGACACTCTGCAAACCCACTTACTCGTGATCCAGGATGCCGTGTGCACCCGGTCCCTGGAACTGCTGGAGGCTAAGGATAGTTTGAAAGTTATCCTTGCGCTGCTCTGCCTTGTCCATGTGCGCCGGCAAGTGGCAGTTTAAGAAGCATAGCATGTGCCCGAAGGCTGCAAGGCGCACACTTACTCCGCCCTTGTTACCCTAGGGGCGAGGTTTGACAGGTCATGGGCCTGGCCTGGGCCAGGAGGAGAGTCACTGGGCTGGGCATAAGAGCTGGTGAGCAGCGGAGGAGGCTTAAGTGTAAGCAGGGATGGGGTTGGAAAGAAACAGCACGCTGGTACAGGGAAGGGGCAGAGAGGGGACGCAGTCTAAAGAAACGGGCGAAGCGATAGGTGGTGCTTTGGGTTGGGGTGCATCTCAGGGTGAGGGATGCAAGTGTGAGGCAGGAATCTTGCAGGCCATACTCAAGCCCATTCCCATGCTCACCCAGTAGCCGCCCAGGCCTGTCCGTGTACAGTCCGTCTGCACGTCCCGCAGGAAGGGCAGATGGTAGTACTTGGCAAACAGCAGAAGGATGACACCCTGCATCCTCACGGTGCTCACCTGCAGGGGAGGCCTGTTGGGGGACACTCCACATACGGCTCTTCCCCAGCCTCTGCCTCTGTTTTCTGCTCCCCCTCCTCTCCGATTCAAAGGCCCAGCCATAGAGTCCCTGAAGAGCCCTTAGAGATGGGAGCAGGAAACCGGAAGCATCCCTGCTTCCCACGAGGGTGTTGGCGTCCTTACCAGCACAAAGTTGAAGGGCCCCAGTGCATCCATGAAGAGCTCGCTCCACTGGTCGGTGAAGAGCGCATCTTTGAGCCGCTTGTTGATCATGGAATTGACTTCTTGCAACCTGGAAGGAGCGGGAGAAGGGACCAAACATCGGATTGGAGGGGCTGTTTTGGAAATTCCTTTTAAGGGTGAGTGTCCAGGAGGCCAAATGCTTAGGGAGGGACACACCCACGCGACTCCTCACCCTATGGCAATCATATCTGCACCGTCACTGTCATGGCCACCGCCCAGGTGAAGAAGAGATGTGACATCATCAGGGGGCATCGCAGTCCCCACGTTCCATGTAACCACAGTGATCCTAGAGGCAGGGGCATGGGGGAGTTTACTGCTGGGCACCATTTCCCCACCCTCCCTTCCTCTCTCACAGGACTCTGGCTGGGGAGTTAAAAGGAGGCAGGTAAAGATGTAAGGGCCCTTTGAAAAGATGCAGAGTGGACCTAGTATCCCTGACTACCTTCCTGGGGGAGATAAACTGAAGGAAAAGCAAGTCCCTTAGGAAGGTACAATATCTTCTAGGGCCCCCAAGTGGGCCAGCGGCACTCCCCCGCATCAGGATAAATACTTAGGGAGGTGAATTGAGTGAAAATACACCCTCTCCCTGGAAGAATGGCTCATCTCTGCTCTTAAGCCCCAGGAACTTTCCATGAGAGAAAATGCCTCACCGGAATCCAGGGTCACTCTTGCAGGTAGGCTGAGCTGACCAAGAGGAAGATGGCGAAGTGGTGGTGGAGGCTGGGCTTTCTTGTGCCTGTAGGTTAGGGCTCGGGGACCTGCCAGGCACTGCATTCTGGGTGCTAGGTCTTGGGAGAGCTGTCTCAGGGGCTAGGGGCGCACAGGGAGAGCAGTTGGGAGAACGACTAGGGGAGCGGCTGGGAGACCGAGGTGGCTTGGGCAGAGGTGGGGGCACAGTCTGGTTTGAATGAGTCCCTGGCCGAAAGGTAGGGGACAGAAGTCCAGGGGACCGGGTGCCAGGCTCTGGAAGGCCTGGGCTCACTTCCAAGGGCAGGGTCTGTAATGGTGGCGGCAGGACTGGATCCTCAGGGCTGTGGCGTGGGGCCTCTGGTCGGGCACGGAAGGAGGGGGAAAGTCGGGGGTCTGAGGAAGCTTGGGCCCTTGGTGGAGAGGTGGCAAGAACAGCTGCCTGAGATGGAGTCTGGAGACACCCCTCTGGAGGGGGAATGGGCCTGGGTACTACGGCATCCTTCTGTTTAGCTGGCAACTGTCTCTCAGAAGCTGGGGCCGATGTCATAGGTGCTGGAGCCAGGGTCTGCTCCTGAGAGGGCGACAGAGTAGGACTGGGCACTGGGAAAGGACTGGAGGGTGACTGCAGGGGCTGCTCCTTAGAGGCCAGGGCCAGGCTCAGGCCTGAGGCTGCCAGTGCTGGCTTAGGTCCCACAGAAGTGGGTGACAACTGCTTCTGGTCCTTGGAAGTTGGAGAAAGGATGGGCCCCAGGGTAGCTGGAGGAGGCCTTGGCATAGCAGAGGCGGATATTACTAGCTGCCCTAGAGACTTTGGAGCCAGGATCGAGACTGATGAGGCTGTTGGAGGCTTTGGTCCTGCAGAGGCAGACACCACCAGCTGGCCCACAGATGCCGAAGCCAGGTTGGAGGTGCGGTGGGATGGAGGTCTTTTCTGTTCTCCAGGGGTGGAGAGTGGAGCTAGGATGGGTCGGGAAGATGCTAAAGCTGGCCTTGGTCCCTCGGAGGGAGGTAACACAGCTGCCCATGGTCCCACAGGTGCCAGAGCCAACCTTGGTTCCGAGGTTACTGGGCCTGTGTCCTTTGCTGAAAGCTGAAAACTTGAGTTCACCTTGTGGAGGACAAATCAATGACTCAGGGTGCATTTCACCAAGGGCTTGAGTCTCCATTTCCATAGAGACCCCAGCAGACCCACACAACCAAGCACAGCGGATCCCGTGGAGACCCCAGCAGACCCACACAGCCAAGCACAGAAGATCCCATGGAGACCCCAGTAAACCCACACAGCTAAGCACAGTGGATCCCATGGAGACCCCGGCAGACCCACACAGCTAAGAACAGCGGATCCCATAGAGACCTCAGCAGACCCACACAGCTAAGAACAGCGGATCCCACAGAGACCTCAACAGACCCACACAGCTAAGAACAGCGGATCCCATGGAGACCCCGGCAGACCCACACAGCCAAGCACAGCAGATTCCATAGAGACCCCAGCAGACCCACACAGCTAAGCACAGCGGATTCCATAGAGACCCCAGCAGACCCATATAGCTAAGAACAATAGATCCCACGTAGACCCCAGCAGACCCATATAGCTAAGAACAGTAGATCCCACGTAGACCCCAGCAGACCCATACAGCCAAGCACAGCGGATCCCATAGAGACCCCAGCAGACCCATACATCCAAGCACAGCAGATCCCATGGAGACCCCAGCAGACCCATACAGCTAAGAACAGTGGATCCCATGGAGACCCCAGCAGACCCATACAGCCAAGAACAGTGGATCCCACATAGACCCCAGCAGACCCACACAGCTAAGAACAGCAGATCCCATGTAGACCCCGGCAGACCCATACAGCTAAGAACATTGGATCCCATGTAGACCCAAGCAGATCCATATAGCTAAGAATAGCGGATCCCATGTAGACCCCGGCAGACCCATACAGCTAAGAACAGAGGCTCATTCCAAGGAAATTCTTCCCTGCTATTGCACTCCAACCCATTCTGCTCTAGGTCAGTTTCTCTCTCAGAAGACATGGGATACAAAGCCATGTTTCCATACTAAACTTTAAAAGACTGAGAGAGACCCTGAATGGACCAAGAAGAGCATGCTTCTGAATCTGAGGGCTCTCCTAGTCTTCCTCTAGCCTGACCAGCTTCCAGGGCAGCTACCACTGCAGCCCCTACAGCTTCCCTTACCGAGGGTTGCTGACAGTACTCCAAGTCTGTCCGTGTGGGTTTGGGGACACAGGGTCCACCCTGCTGAGGGCCTTTTCCTCCCTCCACAGTGCCAGTAGCCCTTAGGTGCCCCACACACCACCTACCACCCGTGACCCTTGGTCACAGCCCTGCCTGTGCTGATCTGTTCCCAGTGCACTGTGCAGTGTGAAGAAGAGCTGGCAGCTGAGCCTGTCATACGCATTCCCACCCTGGCTCCGTGATTTCAGGCAAAGGGACCCTGGGAAGGTGAGCAGCCTGTCACTTTTAGCCTAGCACTTCCGGAAGTCCCCTAGTGCTGGAGAGTGAGTCCACCCTTGGCCAGGTATCCCAGGGAGTGTAGTCTGCTGCCACGCCTCTCCGTGCCCAGGCTGTGCCCCCTTATCCTGCCTGTCCTCTCCCCACCTGTGAAGACAGGCAAGTAGGGACCCTTTACACCTGATAGGTGGACAAGGACAGTAGCCCCCCTGCCTCGTCAGTACTGTTATAATGTCCCCAGTCTCCAGAGGCCAGGAAAACTGTCCTTTGCCAGGGAGGACAGAAGGTCCGCATTCACCCCAGGGTGGCCCCATCCTGCTCCATCCCAGTCTCTGTCCGGTGTCCTTCTCGGTTCAGAGAACCTGAAACTCTGTCTCCTCCGCGAACTCACTCTTTGAGGCTGCAGTTTGGATACTCCCCTTGGGCTCCAAGTGTCCCACTGTGTGCCCCCTCCCCCCAACCACCATACCGCCTCCAGCACTAACAACTTAGACATCACAGATGTCACAATTTTAGTCTTCAGACACAAACCCCCTCATTTTGCATGGGCTCAGAGAGGACCAGCAACTTGCCCAAGGTCACACAGCAAAGCTGGAGAACAGCTGGGTCCCCTAACAACCATCCAGAGTGCTTCTGGGGGGGCTCTGGGCCGTGGCTGATTCTATTTCTCTATGGGCACCCCACCACTGCCCTACAGGGTGACCTTTTCTGTCCAGTACCTGCTTGGTGGGCACAGAAAAGTACCAGTCTATTAGCCACTTAGCCAGGGGCACCAGAGTGCCTGCAGAGTGTGTGTGTGGCGGGGGAGTGTGAGACCAGGGATCAGGAATGGGAGCTAGGGTTTGGGGGCTCTTACCTTTGAGGGTGCCCCAGCTTGCAAAACCCCATGGGGCACAGGCAAGGGTCCCAGGCCAGTCCTGGTACCTGGCCTGGAACTACCACTGCTGCTCTGGTCCTCCATGTCTGCAGCCCCCAGCAGTGTAGCCTGGCAGCCTGGCTCCCTAGGGTTCTGACTCCAGCTCCTCAGCTCCCAGGAACCAGTGATGTCATCAACCATTTCAACCTGCTGAGAATTTAAAGGCACAGGCACCCACTTCCCATATTGAAGGTGGCCAGGGCTAAAAGGCCAAGCCCTAGGAAAATTTCAAGCTGTCTGCTGATGCTGGAACATCCATGGATAATATAAGCACCTATCAGTCTGACCCTAATCCCTCCGGGATGCTGGAAGAGACCCCCTGTCTGCTCCACCCTCCAGACAGTGAGCCAGACCCACCCTTCCTCCAGAGAGGGCCACAGGCACACCTGTGGGTTTATAGGGATGGGTGGTTCAGAGGTCAGCAGCCTCTTCTAAGGCCTCAGGGACACCAGAGTCCCTGCCCAGTTGTTTTCCTGACTTCCTGATTAGCTCAGGACTTGGCTTGGCCCCCACCCTTGCCCCATTTTAAGCCTTGGGCCAGCTCCCCCTCCTCCACCTCATCCCTGTCTGGCTTATTCTTTTCAAACCAAAACCAGACAGTCGGGCTCCAGCCACTGGAGTCTTCTCCCTTTCAAAGCCAGTGCCAGCCCCTCCTCTTCTGCAGTCATCTCATTGCCCTCAGATGTCCCCGAGTCCAATCTCAGCCTCTCTCTAACACTCACTCACTGGCTGTGGATCTGAAAGGCACTTGTCAGGGTCGGTGCAGGAACTGAGGAGGTCCTGTGTTTCAGTGGGTTAACCCAGGGATCCCACTGACTTGAACCAGTGAGGCACGTTATGGAGGAGTTCACAGTAGGAGGGGGACACATATTGTCACCCCAGAACCAAGGAGGCCATCATAGGAGGCTTGCTGAGAGTTTGGGGCTAGCCTGAGCTATAGTATGAGTTCAAAGTCAGGCCCGTTTTGGATGTACAGGGAGACTTTCAAAAAGCCGAAACCAAAAACAAGCCAAAAGTTCACTAGGCTTTCAGACCTTAAAGATCAGAACCCAGAACAGGGCCTGGTGCCCAGCAGGTGCAGGGGTATGAATGAATGAATGAATGAATGAGTGAGTGAATGAATGGAGAAGAGTTGAGCCTTCTGTAATCCCAGCACTTGGAAACAGGAGAATTGAGAATTCAATGCCATGGGGCTGGAGAGATGGCTTTAGCAGTTAAGAGTGTGATTGCTTTCCAGGGGGCCCAGGTTCATCTCCTAGGAGCCATGTCAGGTGACTCACAACCTGTGACTCCAGCTTCAGGGGAGCTGATCCTGTGAGAGCCCACACACACGGCATACACACACATACACACAAGATGAAAATAAAAGTTCAATGTCACCTTTTGCTATAAACAGTGGGGCCCCACTGGGCTATGTGAGACCCATTCTCAGTAAAAATAAGTAAGAAGAAAAGAAGAGAGAATGATTGAAAAGGTCAGATTTGGCCAGAGATAAATGTGGGCTGTAGGTTTTCATCCTGCTCCACGTTGACTCAGCTCAGCTCAATTATCCCTGGAATCTGAATTAATCTAGGATCACTAGGTTGTTCCGCAGATGAACGACACCCAGGTCAGGCAGAAAACATTCAAAGTTCTTTTGTTCATTTGTGCAGCCATGCAGTATTTACTTATTTGTTTGTATCGTGCATGTACTTGGCATGTGCCTGTGTGTACAGGAGCATGTGTCCAGGTGCACAGGTGTGGAAACCAGAAGAGGACCTCAGGTGTCTTTTTCTGCCATTCTCTACCTTATTCCTTTGAGACAGGGTCTCTCACTGAATCTGGAACTAGGTTAACAGCCAGCAAGTCCCAGCAAGCATCCTGTCTCTGCCCTGCACCTGTTCCATGATAGGGTTGCAGGTGCACACAACTATGCCCAACTTTTTTCGTGGGTTCTGGGGATTTGAACTCAGGTCCTCAAGCTTGCAGAGCAAGTTCTCTTATCTACTGAGCTGTCTCCCCAGCCCAAAATGTTCAGAGGCCTGTGCCCAGAGTCCTTGTAGGTCAAAGGCCAACTCTGCATTTTCATTAGCCCGTGCCAACCCCTATTGAAGTTCTTGGGAAGAGATACTACAGGCTTTTTCCTGTCTGTGCTCGTTCTTCTGGACTCGCTCTGAGTCAGGCCTGTGCATTTGGATTGGCTTCTTTGTAAGTAAGGCTGGACTGTGGAGGGGCAAAGACTCAGGCCAGTGTAAAGCATGGGATGGAAAGATACTTTGAGGGCAATGGAGGAGATGACTGTCACGGTGGGGGGGTTAACACACCTGATGATGGTGGAAGCAAGGGCCTGTTGGCAATAGCAGTGGTGGAATGGAAGGGGTATCTGGTAAAGGTGGAGGCCGTGGTGGTGAGGATGATGGTGTGCATGTGGTGGAGATGCTGATGGCACATGAAGTGAGCAAGGCAGTGGTGGTGGAAACCACGGGATGAAGGTGGTGAGGTGGAAGAGAAATGGAGCCGTGGTGGGGTGTGGCATTGGTGGGAAAGGGTGCTGGGAGAATTGGAGGTGAGGATGGGGGTGTGTGTGAGGGAGAAGGAGCCCAACCATGGTCACCAAGAGGGAAGAGAACCTTGTCCGGTCCTCCAGCTCCTGGTTCACAGTGGGTAACTGGGATTCTCAGGATAGCTCATCTTGGATGCCATCCTGGAGGAGTTTAAGGGTGCAGATTCAGACCTCTCAGTCCCAGGGCTGAGAAAGGGGCACCTAGGCCCTTGGCAAGCGAAGCAAATATCACAAAATGAATGAGCAGGTTATTCCTCTGCCAACCAGGGTTCCCCACTGTCACTGCTCACTGGGCTCAGGATGCTGCTGGGAGCTTTGCTCCTGTCCCTGTCACTGATTTACTAGGGAGGTCTCTGAGAGTCCTGATCTGTGTAAGGAAAAGTAGAAACACCAGATGTTTCCTGCATTCACCATGATGATTAAACAAGCTATACATCCAAAGAAGTTAGCTTGGAGCAGGGTGCGAGCAAGCAAGCTCTTAGTAAGCCGCTCTGCAGTCATCACCACCATCTGTTCCAGACCACCCATTTAGTGGATGCTGAAACTGAGGCCTAGGATGGTTGTATTCTGGGAAGAGAAAGGAAGGGGAAGGGGGTGGCGGGGGGTGGACCCCTGCTGAAACGAGAGCTGGTAGGAGCTATATTTGAGCTTCTGGAAGGATGACTAAGGAGGTTGATAACAGGCTCCAGGGCTCAGGGCGGCAGGCCGGGGGCAGCTGCCACGGAGAACCGCCCCCCTGGAGACAGCTGTCTTCAGAGGCCCCTCCCAGCTCCCTGCTTTGTCTCACTCTGTGGAGGTTACAGCTCAACCTGGCACTTTCTGGAAACTTCTCACACTCCCCTTCAGACTGTTGAGGTCAGGGAAGGGAGAGTCCTGGAGGGGGAGACTAATCGAGTCCCTCTCCCCATCACCCCATTTTCCTGCCCAGAAGGTCCCCAGTGACAGAGGGAGAAGCTGAGCTTAGGAGAGGACAGGGTGGACAGTGCTCCTTGGGAGGAAGGAAATGGGTAGTTCTCCCCCTACAAAAGAGGTCACATGATTGTCGAAGCCTTGCTTGGCAGAGGAGTCTGAAGTGACAAGGAGAAGAGAAATAAAAGTCTGGGAGCCAGGTGATGGCTAGGGTGTAGAAGATTCACCTGAGGGAGGATTCGAAATTTGGTTCTATGCCCTCCTGGCCTTATAGCCCAGAGGGAACACATGAGCAGGCAAAGGAGAGAAGGCTCCTCCCTCCCTTTTCCTCCTCCTCTCCCTCACTTCTTCTCACTTGCTATCCTTTATTGTCCTCTTTGCAACCCAACTCAGACCCATGGTCAATGAAGTCACTGTGGCACTACGTGAGAGATGTCTACAAAGGTTCGGAGGTAAGCATCGGGGAGCATGGTGGCCACGAAAGGAGCCCTCCTCCTCTGAGGGTCCTCATTGGTAACAAGTGTCTCGTCCTAGGGCTGGCTCCTCGTTCCCACTTTGTGGGACAGATGGATGTTCTCCTCATCCAAATGCTGTCACTCCACTCAGGAAATGGGCTGGAGGAAGAGGAGTGACTTTCCCAAGGTCACACAGCTGGGACTGAGCTCAGACATCCCTCCTCCCTCTTCTCTGCTCCCCCTCCTCCCAGGCAGCCAGGCACCCGATGTCAGCTGCTCTGAAGTGAGTGGCTATTTTTATTCTGGTGCGAGGGACCTGAAACAGCAGAGCCATGTAGGTTAGAAGACTCGAGGACACCGGCCTCAGCAGCAAGGAAAGGCTCACTGCAGCTACTGGACTCTGCTAAGCTTGCCTGGGGGAACTCTTCTTCCTGAGCTTCTGGGTCTTCAAAAACTTCTTCATTGGAGGTCAGGGTAAAGCATAGAACCGGAATAAGCTCTGTTTGTGGCCCTCATCCTATACCCAGCTTGAACTCTAATCTTGAGATTGACTGAGATTGGATCCCATACCAAGACTAACCCTCTACTCCAGCTCTTCGAAGAGCTCTGACCACACTTTAGAATTGTTCTCTGGTGAGCCACATACTGACCCTGACCTAAGCCCGATAAAAGGCCAATCCCCGCTTGAGACCTTCATTCTGGACCAAGACTCAGCCCTATTTCTAGGCTAAGGATTGAACCCCACTCATAGAGTGCTCGTTAACCTCAGTCGGGATTACCTCTTGCTTGAGACTAAGTCCTGGCTCTGATATAAGTGAAATACTGGTTTTGTCCACAGAGCCTTGAGCTTAATCATTGACTGATCCTTGATCTCATAATGAATTCTCACCATGTATCATGCAAATTCTGTTTATTTTGGTCATAAATGGAGCCTTGAATCTGGTCAAAGTCCAAGTCCTGAGTTTAGTTGTTGACTGAGCCATAACCCTGGTCATACACTGAGGCTTAACCTGGACAAAGACTGAATCCTGACTTTATTCTAGGTTTAGTTCTAAACCTACTGTGCTTTTGTTATTGCTATTGTTATTGGTGGTGATGATATCTGTCTGTCTGTATATCTATCTGTCTGTCTGTCTGTCTGTCTGTCTGTCTATCCATCCATCATCTGTCTGTCTATCTTCTGAGAAGGCCTCACTATGTAGCCCAGGCTGACCTTGAAGTTGTGTTCCTCTTCTGTCTCCCTCTTCCTCTTCCTCTTCTTCCTTCTTCAAGACAGGGTTTCTCTGTGTAGCTTTGCCGGTCCTGAAACCCTCTGTAGACTAGGCTGGACTCAAACTCAGAGATTCCCCTGCCTCTGCCTCCTGAGTTCTGGGATGAAAGGCATGCACCACCACCACCCGATTTTTTTCTAAAATCTTCATTTAAACTAAAAGCTGCCCCTGACTCTGAGGAGCCTAAACTCATCACAGGCTAAGCTTCAGTCCCAACCTGCCCGAGGAAGCTGCTGGCCTAGACTACACACTGCCACCTATGGGGTATGGGCTGTGAGCAGAGCTCTGTCTTGGGATGCCTTGTGCTGCTGATGCTAGAAAGTTCCTGATATTGCTGTGGCCTTTGTCTCCCTTGCTGATTCCACCATCTGGTGGTCAACCCTCATCAGGCCAATCTGTGGTCCAACAGCCACAGCGTCTAGGTTAATGCAATGAGAGTGGTTTGGTGGCATATGTCCAGTGAACAAGAAGGGCCCATGGGGCACTGGGGTTTGGGTGTGTCAGCAGAAAAACCACAGGCTCTGTGGGGCCTCTGGTTGCAGTCACCCTGGGGCCCTTATTAAGACAGATAGGGGCTGGGGGGGTGGAGGGAATTAATGGGTTATATTCCATAGTTTTGTAAACACAATTTACTGCTTGTGTTTAGTTGACATACACTTACAGAAAATACAGAAAAGGGTACAGAGGAGAAAAAAAAGTTACCTATAGTTTCAACCTCTAAGAGACAGCCATTTTTATTTTTAGATTTTTTTCTTGATTGCTTTGATCTAGTCAATTATATTTGTGTGTGCGTAGTTTATAATATTGGCTGCTGTGTTGGCCATCATCGCACGTATTACCATCTATGTCTTTCTCAAAAGGAACAGGGTGTGGCTGACCTTGTCCCCAGCTTTAGCAATGGGTCAAAATTGGTTATTCTGGTGAGAAATTCTCATGACACATGATTGGATCATGGAAAGATTAATGGGATATAAGGAGATTTTTTACTGGGAATTTGAAAAAAGAAGCTTACTTTCTATCCTGGCAAGTTTGAGAACTCACCCTCCCTCCCTTAGAAGTGAATGTTGCCAGCGATTCTTCATCAACTATACCTTTTTTATTTATTTTTTTTAAGATGCAGTCACACTGTGTTGCTCTGGTTGGCTTGGAACTCACAGAGATCCATCTGCCTCTGCCTCCTACGTGCTGGGGTTAAAGGCATGCTCTACCACACTCAGCTTTAAGATTATTTATTGCATGTATTTATTGTGTGTGGGTGTGGGCATGCTATGGCTTGCCCGCAGGTCAGAGGACAAGTTCTAGAAGTTGGTTCTCTCCTACCTTGTGAGCTCCAGGGATTGAACTCAGGTTGTCAAGGCTTTGCCGCAAGTACCTTTACTTTAATTTTTTGAAATATGCTATCTCACTGAACCCAGAGCTCACTGATTTGGCTAGCCCGGCTGGCCAACAAGCCCCTAGTAACTTCCTGCCTCCTGGTGTTCATTGCAAACATGGCCTGGTACACTTGACTTCTTATGTGGATTCTAGGGCTCTGAACTCAATTTCTTGTGCTTGTCTAGCAAGTACTTAACCCACTGAGCCATCTCTGCAGCTCTAAGCTTGTTTCAAAATCTTAACAGTCAAGCCAGTGAAAAGGAGATGTAGGGGGTTCTTACTCTGTAGTCAAACTGGGCCTTGAGTGTGAGGCAATTTTCTTGCCTTGGCCTTCTGAGAGGTGGGATTACAAGTGTGCACTATCATACACATGGCTAAAATCCCTTGTGTGTGTGTATGTTGTATATTTTAAGACTTATTTTCTTTTATGTGTTCTGATGTTTTGTCTGTATGTATATATGTGCATCACATGTGTGCAGTGCTCATGTAGGCCAGAAGAAGGCATCAGATACCTGGAACAGGAGTTAAATGGGTGTAGTTGTGAACCTCTATGTGGGTGCTGGGAACTGAACCCTGATCCTCTGGAAGAACATGTCCATGCTCTTAACCCTAGGGCTCTCTCTCTCTCTCTCTCTCTCTCTCTCTCTCTCTCTCTGTGATTTTTGAGTTTGGGTCTTATAGGTTAGGCTGGCTTTGAACTCACTATGATATTGATGATGACTTTTTAAACTTTTATTTGTATATTTTGTTTTAACTTTTTCAAGACAGGATTTCTCTGTGTAGCCCTGGCTAGACCAGGCTGGCCTTGAACTCAGAGATCCACCTACCTCTGCCTCCTGAGTGCNCTCTCTCTCTCTCTCTCTCTCTCTCTCTCTCTCTCTCTCTGTGATTTTTGAGTTTGGGTCTTATAGGTTAGGCTGGCTTTGAACTCACTATGATATTGATGATGACTTTTTAAACTTTTATTTGTATATTTTGTTTTAACTTTTTCAAGACAGGATTTCTCTGTGTAGCCCTGGCTAGACCAGGCTGGCCTTGAACTCAGAGATCCACCTACCTCTGCCTCCTGAGTGCTGGAATTAAAGGCATGTGCCACCATGCCCAGCTTTTTATTTATGTTTTATGTATGTGACTATTTTGCCTGCAAGCAAGTCTGTGTACCACATTTGTTCCCCCAGGGCCTGCAGAGGGTAGGCTGAGGCATAGGATCCCCTGAAACTAGAGTTACAGATAGTTGTGAGCTGCCATGGGGGTGCTGGGAACCAAACATGGGTCCTGTGGGAGAGCAGTCAGTGCTCTTAACTGCTGAGCCATCTCTCCAGCCCCTCTGAGGATGACTTTGAACTCTGATCCTCTTGCCTTGTCTCCTAAGTGCTTTTATTATCGTGGCCAGATTTTCACATTGGTGTAGGGACCCGAACTCACATCTTCATCAATATGCAGCACTTGATCCTACATGTGAAGCTATCTCCCCAATTCAAAAGCCCATTTTTTTGCATTTACTTATTAGTGTGCGTGTGTGTGTGCACATGTGCACATATGCACGTGTGCAAGAGTGAGAACTTGACACCACATACATGTGAGGATCAGAGGACAATTTGTGGGAGTCTCTTCTCTCATTTTGCCGTATGGGTTCTGGGAATTGAACTTAGTACGTCAGTGTTGGCCACAAGTGTCTATAATCACTAAACCATATAAGCCTCCCCCAATCCCATTTTTAATATGCACTTTTAAAGTGGGGAATAAGCTCAGGAAGGTAAAAATACCTCAGATCACCAAGCAGCCTTGGCTCAATGTTGACAGGGTTCTCTGGATTCAGTGGGAAAGGGCACAGCGCGTTCTTACTGTCTGCCAGGGATTGGTTCCAGAGTGCCCTTCCATACCCCAACTTGAAATATGAGGATGCACAACCCCATAGGTAAAAGGGCTTAATATTTCCCTCAAATCTGTGTGGCCCTCTCTTGTACTCACACCGTCTCTAGATAATTTATAACACCTAATGCAATACAAGTGCTATAAATAGCTGTCACGTCCTATTGGCTGGAATAATGACGAGAAAAAGAGTTGGTGCATGTTCAGTACAGAGACAGCTCCTACTTGTCGATATTTCTAACTTGGACTGGTTTAATCCTGGGTGAGGAAGAGCTGACTGTACTTGCTGTGTCTGCTGGAGGCGTGAGGAGGTGAAGTGGCGCCTGCATCATCTTTGGGCCGTGACATGGCCCACAGAGGTGTTTGGGGTTCAAACCCAGATCAGGACGTAACTGGGTCTGTTTTACATTTCTGAAACAGTTCCTAACCTGCAAAACGGAGTTCGCTGGGGGAGGGGAAGTTTTGATGAGGAAAGCGAAGGACGGACAACGGGAGGCAACACAGCAGGAGTCTGTCCTAATAATCCCAGCCCTCAGGAGGTTCAGCTCAAGGACAGCCAGGGATAGGTGTGGGGGGCAGGCCGTACAAAGTGAGTCACCCCCACCCCTGCCATCTCTGACCAGATACTGTTCTAATGAAATGTAGTATGTATATTAACCCTTTCAACCTTTCTAGCTAAAAAGGATAGGAAATAATCCTTTTTAAGAATTTATATTTATTATTATTATGTGCGCGCTGTGACCCGAGGTATCCTGAGCTTATTCCACCACTTTAAATAAGCATATTATATATAATATATATATTATATCGGTGCAGACACGCTCATGTCAAGGTGCGCGAACTGGGGCGCGTGTGAAGGACAGCACAACTTGTGGGAGCCACTGTTTTCCCTTCACATTTTTGCGGTGTGGGGGGGTTTCAAACTCAGGTGTCAGGCTCGCATGGCTTTTACCCACTGAGCCTTCTCGCGCTAGGGCATAGGTAATAGTCCTCTCTACAATATGGGCTTTGGGGAACTGAAGCTTTGATCGGAATTTCGTTCAAAGACATCAAAAGAATATAAAGGAGATTTCCTAGATTTCTATATCCTTAAGTCTGACCCAGTTATCCTCGCGTCCTCCTGCGACCCGCCTGCGCTCTCTGGTGGCGAGAAGTGGCGCTGTCTTCTGGCATCCTGCGGGAACGTCCACACTCAGTGGGCAAAGTCAGTATGGGAATTGTCAGGACTGGGAACGTGAAATCTGGAGGACCAGAAAGTAACAGAGACAGGGAACGGGGCTAGTAGGAGGCGCCCACCGAAGCCTGGGAGGGTGGTGCTTCTAGCTCAGGGGGCGTGGGCTATGGATGGATGGGCGGGGCCTTTAGCTGGGGCGGGGCCACCCTGCGGGCCAGACGTGGCGCTGCGGCCGAGTTTGGGTGCAGCCTGCGGAACGTCTCCTGCCAGGCACAGATGAACTTCCTACTGTGGCAGCTGCCGCTGCTGCTGCTTCTCGCGGCCCTTGTGGCCCAAGCCACCGCCGCCACCACCTACCGACCGGACTGGAACCGTCTTCGAGGTCTGGCCAGGGGGCGGGTGGAGGTGAGTGCGCCTTTTCCCATCCTTAGTACGACAGCCCTAGAATCCCGCAGCCCCTCAACCCTGGAATACAGCTCACTCCGGTCTCGGGAATACCAGAATTCCCGAGGCTCCCTCTTTCCCTCCTGCGTGGCGCCGGGGATCATCCCTTCTATTTCCAGCCACAGGATGCACAGCATGCACTGTGGGAGCAATAGACGTCGACCTTGCGGCCTGGCATTCTGAACCTTTGCTCTGCTCCCGATTAGGCCGTACCGTGGGTCTCTGAACACCCAGCCCCTCTTTTCCAGGTTATAATTCTCCTAAAACTGCTCCTTAGAACCCAGTTTCCCCCACTGATAATCCCACTTTTTTCTATTATTCCTCCCACATCCCGTTTTTAGTGCCTGGAGTTCAAGAATCTTCTGGGGGAGAAAAGACCTTTTAAGCTCCTCCCCTCACTGTTCTATGCCAGAGCTGGAGGAGAGTGCAGGGAAATGATACCAAGCATCCCAGGGGCCCTGGACCACCACCCCCATCATTCACCCCCACTAAGGAATTCCCTAGAGTCGTCCTAAGTGATTCAGATTCTTACAGACTCTTCATGAGCCTTGGTTATATTTTGAGAAAAAGGAATGTAAGGGAGGCCTGAAATAGGTGGTTGTGAGGTCTGCACTTCCTGTCAGAATGTGGCCTCCCTTCAGGGAAGACAGAGGGTCCACCCATCCTCCATAGTTAGGGAAGGGTAACCAGATGGTTTGTGGGGCTGGACCACAGGTGGCTAGCAGGGTTAGATCTTCATGGGGTGGGTAGGGACCAGATGGCTGTTGCCTCTAATGGGGCCCTTAGGGCAGTTCTGAACTGTTTTCTTGTGGTCTGACTCTCCTAAGTGGTTTCAAGGGCCAGAGGGCAGGTTTAGAACTCTTCTGGCAGAAAGGAGAATGCTGTATATGTGTCTCCTGGGCATTGGTCCGCTATCATAACCTGCAGGCAGGAACCCATGGCTAGTTCTTCTCCCTCATCCTCTACCCCAGGTCTCTAGGTCTGAGTTTCCCCAACCTATGCAGAAGTCTCCTCTCCATAGGACCCTTTTCCCTCCATACCTTGGCGCTGCCCTTCGAGATCCCAGCCTGACCCAACTCGGTGTTAAGGATAGCATGGTCTTGGCTGTATAGTGATGGGCTCCTGATTTATCACATTTTTTATCTCTCTCCAGACCTGTGGAGGATGACAGTTGAATCGCCTAAAGGAGGTGAGTTCGAAGGACAGGGTCCCCTTAAGGAATAAGCAACACTGCTTACTGACTGGGGGCCAGGGAGGAATCTTTGTGCTTGGACCTGGCATTTCCCCATGTCTAGGAGTTCTGAGGTCCCGTTTTCTAATGTTGTGGTTCCTCCCCAGGTGAAGGCCTTTGTCACCCAGGACATCCCACTGTAGTATCCTTCTGTTCTGGGGAAGGGGAAGGGGAGGGGCTACTAGTTTTCAGAGATAGAAAATGATTTTCGTCGGCCAAAGAGGTTGATTGGCCAGGGGATTCTGCGGAAGTCTCAAAATTAAGTAGACAAGAGAGATTATTTATGGAGAGAAGGGCCCTTTACTTCTCTGAACCCTAATCTCATAGTAAATGAGGATCGGGTCCCCATCTAGGCTCAAAGTAAGTGATCAGCTAAGGGGATCCAGGAGCCACCATCACTCTTTGCCTCTGTCCCCACCCCCTTAACATCTCCTCCAGCCACAACCTGGTGATGAAGCACCTCCCTGGGGCAGACCCCGAACTCGTGCTGTTAAGTCGCAATTACCTGGAACTAGAGGTGAGGCATTGACGGGAGGGGCCCCCGAGCAGTGCTGAAGTACTGACCCCGCCTTTTCTCCATCTCAGCGCATCCCACTCAGCGAAATGACCCGCGACGAAATCAATACGCTGGTACAGGAGCTCGGCTTCTACCGCAAGTCGGCGCCAGACGCGAAGGTGCCTCCCGAGCACCTGTGGGCGCCTGCTAAGCCTCCCGAGGACGCTTCAGAGCGCGCCGACCTGTAACCCGGAGCCCCAGTGGAGCTGGGACCCCCCCGCCAGCGCCCCGGAGACAGAATGAGGCGCTCAGTATCCCGGGAGCATCTCTCTTGCTGAGAGCTGACGCCAGTCTCCGAGGCAACGGAAATGGGTGTGTGTATGGGGGTCCTCTCAATCCTCCTTTTTCCCTCCCCAGCTCTACTAAATCCCCTTCCACCCTTACTAAGGCTCTTCTCTTTATTTGCTGCGAGTAGATGGTGTGGGAAATCAAACAGGAGTTCCTAAATATCCTAGGGTGACTCCTCCCACTGAGGGAGTTGGGGACATTTGGGGGATAATTCACAACCCGATACCATTCCCCAAGACAAGAAGAGAGAAGTCGGGATCGTTGAAAACCAATAATTTATCAAAAACGCTGCGTGTGTACAAGAGGGAGGGGGGTTCCGACAAACCGGGCAGCAGTGGGCAGGCGCACTGGGGGGAGGGGGCGGTAGCAGTGCTGGGCTGGGGTGGGGAAAGCCGGCAGCGCGGGTCAGGCGGTGTGAGCAGTGGCTAGACATTCTTGCCGCGCAGGCGCAACTCATGGCGCCGCAGGTGGTTGTACAGCGATTGCACGTAGGTGAAGACGCACTTGGGGTCGGGCTTTTTGCCCATAATCATCATGTCCTCCACCTCCACCAGGGGCACACAGTCCACCAGCATCCTGCATGGGAAGGGGCACAGGAGTTGTTGTCAGTGCCGGCCTGCTTTTTGCTGTGTCCCTCTACTCTGAGGTCTTTTCTTTGCTGCAGCCTTAGTCTTTCCATAAACTCCAGACTGTCCATGGATGAGAAACACTTTCCAGGAAGGGAAAACCACAGCCAAACCCAGGAGCCATCCTGCCCATAGGCTAAGCAGGTAGAGAATAAGATGGAGCTGCGGAGCAAGTCATGCCCCACCTCAGGCAGGTAGGTTCTGGTTCTAGACCCCAACTTCTCTCTGGAGGGTCCACCTCCTGCTCATGCACTGGTATACCCCAGATGGTAGAGTCTCAGCTAGGTCATTACACCACTGAGAGCCTTCTTCTTTGGTTAGTGTCTCTCTACTGCCAGGATTCCCCAGTGACCCCCTTTCTCCTGGGGACAGGTCTTCTACTGGAAATGGAGGCCAGGGGGCTATGTCAGGAGTTGCCCTTTAGCCATTATCACCTGCATTGGGTGGAGCAAAGGAGGCAGGTGAGGATCCCAGCCGCATCAGCTGGATTGTCTACACCCTACACTGTGCTCAGTGGTGCAACTGCCCTTCTGGTTCTCCTTCAGAGTGCTGCATTTCACACAGCTTCACAGCTCAGGTGCCAGGCTGGACCTGGTATGGGATACATGCCCTCAACCGTGGGTGCTAGCAACTGCCTGGAACTCCCCTTTCCCTACTGTAGGAACCCTTCCCCCAACGCTTTAAGACGGGGTACAAGCTCAGCTTTACTTTCCCTCCTGTCCCAAACTACGACAGGAGTCTCTTCTGTGTTGCCTCTTGTTTGCGCTGGCCCCTTGTTACTGCTTCTCAGTAAGCTTACTTTGGCAGGGAAGGGAAAAGCAGATTGCTGCTGGTCCCCAGACATGCGATAACCCAAGACCCCATCTGGTACCTTCAAATCCAGGACTGTGGTAGGACTGGAATCTACTCCCAGCTCACCTAGACCATCTTTGTGGTGGTACTGGAGATTAAATCCAGAGACTCAAGCTTGAGACAGAAGCTCTCCACCACTGAGCTACATCCTAGCTCTTTATCTTTTGAGATTAGCATCTCAATAAATTGCTGGGGCTAGCCTTGAAATCACCCCCAAGCCCAGGCAAGCCTGGAATTTGTGGTTCTCCTACCTCAGCCTCCAGCAGAGTTGGGATCGCAGCCCAGCTCCTCACCAGATCTTTTACAAAGACGCTGAGAAGCTGAAAAGTTTCTGTCCTGGTTCCACCTCTGACCACTCGTGGGTGCTGGACAAGACTCGGCCCTCTCCTGTGATCCTACCCCACCCCTTATTAGTCATCCCTGATCTCATGTGAGACCTTGGAAGTACTCAGGATGAGTGACAGGTACCTGGCTCTACTGATGATGGACTATGTGCCCTTGGGGTCATCCCCATCCCACACTTGGCTTGTTTATCCAGCTGTACCATGGTGAAAAGGCAGCCTCTCTCTGGAGCATCTTCCAACTGCGGCTATCTTCCCAAGGATCCCTGCCCCCAACCCCCCTCCTGCCCATGGTGCCTTCCCTGGAGACCTTATAAAGCCATTGTTTATACCGGGGTACATGGTTCAGGCTACCCAAGTGACAAGCCAAGCACCAGGCAAACGAAGCAACAGCACGTAGCTGAGTCACACTTTCCTACCGGACCAGACCTACACTAAGCCCCTTTCTCTTTAGAGTGGCCTGCTGAGCTGCAGCTAAGTCCATATAAGACCGAGAGCCTGTACCAAGTTTGTTTTTCCACACCTGGAACTCTGAGTGTATGCGCACGAGTGTTGTCCCCCCCCCCNGGGACCCTGACCCAGGAAGGTGCCCCAGTGCATCTTTGTTGACTCTCTGAGTCAGATACCTTCCAGCAATCCATTTGCTCCCTGGGGACCTCTCTTTACTTTGGTCCTAGCTCTGACCACTTGAGGATGCTGGATAACACTCTACCTTCTCCTGTGCTCCTATCTCCGCCTCCAACTTATTTCTGCCACAAAATTGGTTGGAACACAGTGGTGGGGCTAGAAAAGCAACCACTAAGGAGTCTGGAATCATTCTGTGGCCGGCCTGAATGCTTTCCTTATCCGTCTTGCTTTCTGAATTCCTTATCTGGAATGGGACAGTCAGTTGAGGTCGGAATTCTTTATTGCGGCCCTGAGGTGAGATGACCAGAAAGGAAAGCCATATGGCTCAGGCCATCCAGCCAGAAACATCTTCCTGTTGAACTGGCCCTGTTCCCAAGCTCCCCACTGTGGAGAACACCACCAACTCCCCATATGGCACATTCCAAGCTGGATTGTGTCTTGACCCTCCCTTTCTCCAAACCAGATCAGGGAGCCTGTCTTTCTACCTTTTTTTTTTAAAGATAGGATCTTGTAGCAGGGCAGTGGTGGCACACATCTTTGATTCCAGCACTAGGGAGGCAGAGGCAGGTGGATCTCCGTGAGTTGGAGACCAGCCTGGTCTACAGAGTGAGTTCCAGGACTACACAGGGAAGCCCTGTCTTGAAAAACCAAACCACAGGGTCTTGCTATGCTGCCCAGGCTGGCCTTCCACAGTGATCCCCAAGCTTCAGGCTTCTGAATGCTGGGATTGCAAGCTCACACACCACACCTGGCTCTGCCCTCCCTGCTTCTGATGCTGCTCCATCTTGAACATCTCAAGTTTCACCCGAGGATTGTTTTAGAACACTAACCTGAGCACACCTCTCCTGTTTGGATACCTTTGATTCCTGGGTCCTCACAAGGAAGTTCAAACTCAAACTGCGGTCGTCTTCTCTCATCAAGTCTCTCCCTTCCAGGTAATGCTATATTCTCCATCTCTCTTGTCCCTGGCCCTGTCGGGCCTGTTGGTGTGCCTGCAGCTCCTTCTCTTTCTTCAGGCTCAACTGTTCAGATCCCAGTTTAGTTTTCTCTTTTTTACAGACTGCCACCCTGGGCCTGAAGCCTGAGTTTGGGGCCTCCTGGGCTCCCCCATCAGTCTTCCTACTTTGTCATCACTACCCATGGGCAATGGTGTCACCTAGGGTCCTGCCTGTCTCCTTTGGCTTTTCTAAGGCTCCCCCTGCACTTCCCCCTTTCCCCTCATCCCTCTTTGTGCACTGATGAGCAGATTCCGGAGAAAATGGGGCAGGTGGGAGAGGCGACATTTCTCACCGTGGGGCCCCAGGCAGGGGTTAGGACTTTTTGGTTTTTACCAGCCCCTTCTGGACCAGACAGCGGTAGAATTCCTGGATGTACGTGTACACGCACTTCCAGTCAGGCTCTCGAAGCCGCACCATGTCCTCTGTATCCAGGAGCTGCGGGCAGTCCGCATGGGTCCTGGGGAGGGTAGGGGGCCAGGAAGGGGCGGGGGCAGGACCCGTTGGAGGAAGGAGGGAGAGAGGCCGAGAGAGAAGGGAGGACAGAGACACACACACACACATACACACACAGAGACATGAGTTCAGTTATGTTGTCAGTGCCGCAGTCTGCCAGCCTCCCGCATGCCCCCTCCCAATGGTGGACGTGCCGCTCACTACCCGTCACTAATGGTGTGCGGTGCAGACAAGGGTGGGGGGGCCAAACCAGTCAAGGTGCAGAGAACTCTTGGGGCAAGCGGGGACGCAGGGGGAAGGGGGGCAACGGCACTGGTGCCGAGGTTGGAGAGGAGGGCTGTGCCCCAGGGATGGGGGGTGAGGGAGGCGTGAGAGGAGTGGGGGAGGAGGAGGAAAAATCCTGGAGGGAACCAGAAAGAGAAGGGGAGAATAAGACAAAGATGGAGGAGGGTGCTTGGGTGCAGTGTGCAGAAGGGGCAACGATTCCAAAGTGGAGGGCTTTTGATGTCCTATATAAGCCTATATAGGTCACTCGGGCACGGTGCCTGGGCCAGGAGCCTCCTTTTGGAATCTCCAGCTGGGATCCCGTGGGAGCAGGAAGCTCTGGTGATAGAGTCGGAGGAGAGCAGGACAGAGAGATGGAGAGGAGGGACAGGGCCAGAGGGAGGAGGGAGAGGTTATGGACGGGGCCACCTGGTGGGCTGTAGCCTGAGTTGGTAGGCGAGCCTGCTGCTCCTTCCTTCCGGTGGGCACCTGGCACACTCAGCAACAGGTGGGCATGGGTGGAGGAGGATGGAAACTCTCTGGGGAAGGGGGGTCTCGTCTGCAGACCCACAGTACAACTGGCCCCTTCCATGGGGTCTTGGGGCTGCTGAGCCCAGCTGACACCAGGAGGAAGGGGCCCACACTTACTCAGCAGATGAGAAGGCCACTTCAAAGTTCTGGCGCCTGTTTTGTGGGCTAAGCTGCCCATAGTCAAAAGCCTCGGGGAAGAAATTGTGCACCAGGGCACAGAAGGCCATCCCGTCACTCCAGCTGGAGGAGAAGTTCTGAATGTCCACATGCTATAGGAGGAAAGAGCACTGGTCAGGACCCTAGGGAAACCTTTCCATGCTTGCTGAATCCCCCTTTCCCACGTCCTGCATCCCAGACCTACGGCAATTGGGCTCAGACAGACCTCATAGGGAAGGTGAGCAATCAAAACACGAGCTTCTTCCAATTTGGTTTATGAACCTCTGAGCTGTGATTTTTAGCGGGGGCGGGGAGGGGGGCTACTGAGAGCTCAGTGCCACTTAGCTAAGGCTGTGGTCAATGTTCCAGTCACTCCTTCCCTCGCTAACATTTACTCTGTGTAACACTCCAAGAGCAGGATTTGTCCTTGAATCATGCCCACCAGCCCAAAGGGCCTTCCTTTATTAGGCCCTCAGGGATCCAGAGCAGGACACATGGTCTACCTGATACTTAGTTTTCCCATCTGAGAATGTTTTCCATGTTTCCTGCCAGAGCACATGGTAGCGGCAAAATAATTCTAAGGAGCAGGTACCAAGCTGAGGCGTTCCACTGGGCTCACCTCGTAGCCACGGGTCTTGGCTCTGCACCAGTCCAGCAACATCTGCTTGATGCTATTGGCATTGGGGACTCCGAAGCTGGTAGAACGCTGTACAGCCGTACGGGGTGTGCCAGGACTGCTGTGGGGGGCAGTGTGGGAGGAGGGTCACAAAACTCCATTAGTGGGCCAGCCTACCCTTTGGGCCCCTGGTTTAGTCTTCCATGACCTTCAGCCTTTCTATCCCACCTCTGAGCTTCAGGCCCCATCCCCAATGTCCAGACCATGCCCACTGGGCAGCCCACACCCTCTACCACTCACCCCGAGGAGCCTTCTTTCTCCAGTTTCTCAATCATGGCCTTGCGTGCTTGCGATGCTGAAGTCTTGGGCAGACTCTGGGCCTTCATTAACTCTTTCTTCTTCTCTGCCTGGCGCTTTTCTAGGGCGGCCAGGCTGCCAGGACGTGGGCTGGCTTGGTCCTCTCGGTCGAATATGCTGGAGGGTGACAAAATGCATGTTGTGGGGCCTGCTCTCTTGGCACCAAACCAGGATCATTAGCTTTGATGTCGTTGGTCTTGAAAATGCTGAAACCGGTGCAGCTCTCTGTACAGCTGCATGGCGTCCTCCTTGGCTGCTTTGGAGCAGCATTTAGGAGAGGTCTTATTCGGCATGAACTACCACCAGCAACAAATGAAGAAGGGGTTGGGGGAGTAGAGGGTGGCCCTAATGGTGGGGAGTGGGTGTCCTTGTCATGCCCATTTTACAAAGAGGGGACATAGAGGCACAAACACAGGAGGTTGGCAGTCATGCTTGTTTGCTCAGGCTTAGTTCCCAGGACTTTTCTAGGGGTGTGTGTTGTACTGCCAAGTTCTAGACAAGCTCAGAATCTAGGCATTATCAAGTAATAACAGTGGCACGGGCTAGTAATCCCAGCTACTGGGGGAGTTGAACCAGAAAGACTGCAAGTTGGAGGACCATCTGAGCAATACGGTGGATGACTTGAGGAAACTCCTGACTCACAAGAAAAAATGAAAGGGCAAGTAGAGAACTTGCCTAGGAAGCACAAGGCCCTAGGTTCCATCCCCAATACCTAAACCAAACAGTAAAAAGTAATGAAGTGAGCATGAGCTCATGCCTTTAAGACTTTCTCATGTGTTCTTTTATTACCTCTGGTGCTGGGGGAAGGAATCCAGGGTCTCCTGAGCGCTAAGCAAATGCTCTACAAATGAGCTACACCCTCAGTCCTTCCACTGTGCTATTTAAACCCACAGGGGACTCTGATGTGTTGGTGTGCTCCTGGAATCCCAGAACTCTGGAGGATCACAAGTTCAAAACCAGCCTGGGACACAGAGTGAGACTCTGTCATATGTCCACCTCTCACCACACTGCAAAAATACAAAAAGTAAGTGTAGGTCTATAATACCAGATACTCAGGTAGCTAAGGCAAGCTCACAGCCTGCTGAACCACAGAGGGAGATCAAGGCCAATATCGGCAATTTAGGGAGAGACCCTGCCTCAAAGGAAAAAGTGAAGAGAGGACCAGCAATGGAGCTCAGTGGTGCGGTGCTTGTCCAGGCAAAAACAAATCAACTTTGCAAGGGGTGAGAGGAATCCATGCTGTTTCCACTAACAATGAGGAAATTGAGGCCTCTTTCGTAGGGTTTCAGAGGACACAGTTGCAGGGCTATAGCATCTGCATTGCAGGTCACCAAATGAGAGCTCCTGGAGCCACCGTGCCCTCCTTTCTTCCGGCCCTGCATCCTCTGTACTGTGGGGTGTACCTCTCTGTACTGTGGGGTGTACCTCTCTGTACTGTGGGGTGTACCTCTCTGTACTGTGGGGCGTACCTCTCTGTACTGTGGGGTGTACTTCTCTGCACTGTGGGGTGTACCTCTGTACTGCGGGGTGTACCTCTCTGTACTGTGGGGCGTACCTCTCTGTACTGTGGGGCATACTGCTCCCTCAAGTCAAGCTCTGTGACCCAGAAGTGGCTTGCGGATGTGGGAAGGTGTCAGGTCACTCTCTAAGGCTCAGTGTGAAACCCACAGCAAGTGTCTGGCCTCCACAGTCCTCCACCCCTACCCTGTGGTATGGCTGAGGATTCAGAGAGATCACAAAGCAAGCAGAACACGTTTGGTACCTCCCTTACTATAGGCCTATCCTCTCAGTAGGTCAGCCTGCCCCCTTGCAGAATGAATCCGCAGCGAGATCCCCATAGGCACTGTCTCATGCTCACCTGCCCATCTTTTTGGATGAGGAAGAGGAAGAGGAAAAGGTCTTGGTTTGGACTGTGGTGCTGCTGCTGCTGCTACCATCTGCGGAAAAGGGGGTGAGATGAGGACCTGCTGGACATGAGGATATGGAGGGGCTGCCCGGAGGGATGGTGATAGCCACAGTAGAGAAGTAAAAGTGAGGGTACGGTTGAAGACATAGAGTTTAAGGAAGAACTTGAGGAGGTGAGCAGGCAGGCAGGCAGGCAGAGGAGAGAGCAGGTGGCCTTACTCTCCGAGCGCCTCACGAAACTTGACTCCACAGTGGTGGTGCGGGCCGTCTGTGTGCCATCGTCTGGAGGGACAGCAAAGGGACAAAGAAGCATGTGAAAGGTACAGGGAGTTAGCCTGAGCTCGCCCTGAGCCCCAAGCCCTGCTCAGTCTCTTACTGGAGTGGACGAGCCGTTCAGTTTTGGTAACTGTGCTGATAGCTGAGCCGTCAGCTGCCCGCTGACTGTGCCTCGTGGTGGTCTCTGTAGCCAGATTGTTTCGGCTCTCCCCTGGCCGGGCCCGTGCCTCCCGTAGTCGCTGTTCTCGCTCCTTGTCCCTCTGGTCTGAGCAGGAGATGCCCCCATGCATGCCCAGAGGGGCCGCCCAGCGCCACACAGCACACATGCAGACACAGGGGTACACGGGATGGAGTGGAGGCAGCTCGTTAGAAACACCAATGACACAGGAAACCTGTGCCTCTCTAGGAATGGTTGAAAGTGGGTGGGTGGGGGGTCAACCACAACTTGGCACAGAGCTGAGTGTGTGCTGAGGGTGACGGGCTCTGCAGATGGGAGAGGGATATAGAGGAGCTGATGTCACAGGGGTATGTGGATCCAAGACAAGTTTCTGTGGGACTAAGCAGCCGAGTCAGGAGGGAATAGCTGACATCCAAAGAGAGCTGGGTGGGCATCACAGCTGACTGGTGAACCTTCAAACTAGTCTTAGGGAGGAGAGGAGCAACTGCAAGGAGGATGCCGAGACCCAGGGGTGGGTGCAGGTACTGGGAGAAGCCATCAGATCCAGGGAAAGAACACTTGAGAAAGAAGCTGGTGGGGAGGGTTAACTGGGTCTGCAGAAAAAGCAAGTAGGCTGGGGACCAGGGACATCAGGGCACATGCAGCTCAGCGGGAGGGAGAGTGCTTGTCGGGGCTGCAGGAGGCATTTGACTGCCAGCTGGGAGTGGGGTAGGCTGGGGGAGTAATTGTTCTCAGAGAACAACTGTTTCAGAAGTCAATCTAGAGTATGAGGGAGAGAAGAGCCAGATCCAGGGAAGAACTGCAGGGAAGGGAAATGACCGCATAAAGGCTAGAGGCTAAGGGGGGCAACCCAGGGGAGAGGAGCAACTGGGGGATTATCTGGATTAAAGCAAGGCACAATTAGATGCAAGGTGAGAAGGGCCTAGGGGAATGGCCGGGAATGCACAGCTGGACACAGAGCAAGGAGGCCAGGGAGCAGATGGCTCCAGGGAGGGGACATGAGGAGGGCAACTACTGACTCCAGAATGGGGGGCACGGCTGAGGCTACATAGCGGCCACATCTAGGTGGGCAATTGGCTCTCTACCTCTCTTTCTTTGCCGGAGCTCACGGAGTGCAGCCCGGATGAGCTTCCGTTCCTCAAAGTTCGTAGTCTGGTCCAGCTGTAGATGAAACAGTTGCTGCATACCTGGGGCCTGCCAATCCCTACCCTCTGCCAGCCCCCAGCTACCGGAGCTAACATACCATCTTGTCCAGGACTCCTTCATCCTCAATGGCCATCAGCTCCTCGGCACTCAGGGGGCTCTGCCCCTCTGGGGCTCTGTCTACTCGAGTCTGCTCTGTGCCATTAGCTGCTTCCACTGTCACAGAGGGGGGCTCTGCTGGATCTGGCTCCATCTACAGAGTGTGGAGAGGGTGTAGGGTTTACATAGGGATGTGAGTGAAACCTGGGTAGAGAGGATTAGATCCTGGGGCTGCAGGAATAGCACTGGAAATAACCAACAGCCCACCAGGCCTACTAATGTAGGTTGGCTATGTTGGTTTCAGGCCCATGGTAGTCAAACTGGAAGCCCCGTATAGAGTTTCCCACATATCAGAATCCAGAATCCAATTAATCCAAGTTGGTGGCAGTAGTAACAATGGTTTCCATTCAGTAGAAAACATCTGTATATGCACTGGGGATATTATTGTCCCTGTCAGAATAGGGGAAACTAAGGCTAGGCCCTCTGTGCGTGTGATATGACTTGGGGGTTGAGCTGCAGTAGCTTAGCTCCTCAATTTGAGTTCTTTCTAATATTTCTTTTCTAGCTTTCCCCCAGGCAAGTATTGCTTGCCAAGGGGCTGGATCAGGTCCCAAGGTCTCCTAACAAGGTGGCTGAGTCGGGCTACCCCAAACCAAGACGTCTCATCTCTGGAGGTCCAGACCACTTCCTTCCCCACCTTGCTGGGTACCATTATCTAAGGGGCACCAGAACTGACCTATCTCTCCCAAGGGAACTCCCTCCCACCTTGCCCCTTGAAGCCAAGGCCCAGCTCAGCTACTACAGCCGTCCCCTCCCAGCAGGGCCTCTGTCTGTCATGAAGGTAGGGAGAGCCAAGGTGGCAGCTGCTCCAGAGAGGCCTGGCCTGGTTGAGACTGCAGGACAGCCACCAGGGTTAAGAGTCTGGGGCCTTTTTGCTCCATTCTCAGAGTACCCATGCCTAGTCCTCTGTACAGTGAGGTAAACTGAGGCTGAGGCAGTGTTGGTCTGTCTACAGACACTCAGCAGAGCTGGGCTCAAATCAAGTCCCTCCCACAGGCTGACTTACGAGACTGCTGCTGCGAGAGGGACCCGCAGAGGAGCTGCGGCGGGTGCTAAAGGCAGGCGGGTGGGCCACAGGAGCCCCAGCATCCTCAGCTGCCTGGAAGAGGGCCTCAGGGTCGGCAGCAGCCAGCAACAACTCGCTGGGCTCTAGCTCAGACTCCAGGCCCGGCAGAAGTGGAACACCCAGCTGCAGGCTCAGTACCTCCACCTGCCTAGTCAGTGTGTCTAGTCGCCGACTCAGAGCGGCTGTCTGGGCTCGAAGCTCTTCAGCTGCCTGAGCCACTGGCTCTACAGTGGCTAGGGCTGCATCAGCTGCCTGGGTCACCGCAGCCCGGCCCGCTTCAGCTACCGCCTGCAGCTCCTGTAATGCCCGGCTCAACCGTTCCTCAAAGGCAACAGCCATCTCGGGCCCAGGCCCTGGTACTCCTGGCATCGTGCTACCGGAGACTCTTTGGGGTACGATGGTGGGACAGTAGCAGGGGCTGCTGTCTATGCTGGCAGCGTCAGAGTCTTTGCAGCTGGTCTGAGGGCGAAGGCAAGGGCAGTGAGCCTGCCCCTCCCCTGCTGGCCTCCCAGCCTGCCACCAGCCAGCTGGAGCAACTGCCCAAATAGAAACCTATTCTGGGCTCCTCTATGGAGGGGATGGAGGGGGATGGGTAGCCTGCCCAAACAGGCACACAGCTTGCTGTATGTCTCTAGGATTACTGAGACCAGAGTCCCATGACCCATAGGTAGAAAAATGGAAGCAGGGAGCAAGACATGGGCTGAGACACCGTGTACATTAGCTGTGAGACTTCGATTTGCTGGACTCCTGAAAATCTCTGCCCTCATGCCATGTTGTCTTAGAAAGTTTTGAGCAAGTCAAGGAAATGGAGGCACAAAGAGGTGGGCCTTTAAGCAACCTGCAGGAATGGGGCTTGGCCCTGGGAGACATGTTCTCTAGCCCAGCTACTGCGCAAGTGCATTACAGACACACCATCTGCTCCCCTCAGCTGGGGAGACAGGTGAGTTGTTAGCACTAAAGTCATCTAACCCTGACACCTTCCATTCACTCCAAGAACCTCATCTGTAACCATCCCTCATGACACCCATCCCAATCTATTGGGTCCTGCTTTGTGGCAAGAAGGCCACTCTTGTTCCCACTTTCTTCCTGTTACCCCCTAGAAGACCCAAAGCTAGCTCTGCCTGACCACCTCACCTCAGTCAAAGTCCCATTTGGTCTTTGGTACAGCATAGAGGGCACTACCTGGGCAGCCCACTGGGAATCTCTTCCCCATCGGAGCTCCCAGCCAGCTGATCCCGGGCTCGGGAATGAATAATAGAAGGAATACATCGTATTCAGTTCCCGTGGCACCTGCTGGGCCGATGCCTCACTGCCTGATGCCCCCCTGCCTGCCTTTCTTCCTCAGTGGTTCTGCTCTGCCTCCACTCCACAGCAAAGATGCTAATCAACAATCTCCTAATGGACCAGGTTGAGCTTGTGTGAGCCTGTGATCTGATCTCCATGTTGGGGCTGACGTCCAGCGTTGGGTGGCAACGGGGGTATCAGGGCTGCCATAGGAAGACAGAGGGAGCCCCTACCACCTTCCCCGAGCCTCAGTCTTCACATTTGCTCATGAAGAATGAACTGATCAATTTAGGTACAAAGATCAGAGATCAGCAAATGGACCCAGGCATGGTGGCTCACCCCTGTAGTGCCAGCTCTCCGGAGGTGGAGACAGGAGGCTCACTGAGTTTAAGTTCAGCCTTGGCTATGTGCAAAGATCATTGACAACCCAGGGCACAGGAGACTCCACATCAAACAAACTAAACAACAAAAGGTCAGCACATGGGGAAAATGACTTCAGACATGTCTTTGGGTAATACAGTGGTTCAGTCTTAGTCATGTTACCCCACTACCCGTGGACTATTGACAGCGATGCTCCTTCTCTGGCCTCAGTGGCTTTGCGTGCACAGTGGCAGAGGAGCATCGCAGAGAAAGCCTGCTAGCCCTTAAAGCAGCCTCTGGAGCTGGTGTATGGTGAGGCTGGTGGAATCAGGAGGGGCTCACCTTAAAGCTGCAGCCTCCTCGGTTACCAGGGGAGGCATGGCTGAAGGAGGTAACCTGAGTGATACTACCCAGTCGGGTCACAGTCCCAGGGCTGCTGATGTGGCTGATGGTGCTCTTGCCCCCACTGCTGGTGCTGAGAAGAGTCGGGGGCGCCCGCAGTCCCAGGGTCAATTCTGGTTGGGGAGAAGGGTTGCTGTTAGGGACAGCTGGAGTGAGGGCAGTGCCAGTCAAGGGAGTGACACCCTGGACACTGGCCACAGCCCTGGCCACACATGCAGAACCAGGAGGGAGGGGTTGCAAGGGCTCTACCCTGGCAGTGAGAAGCCTACCTGCTCTCTGGTTGCCTGTGGGCAGCAGCACGCGGCCTGAGGAGGCCTGGCCACGGCCATCCTTGATCTCAATAGTAAATGTAGTCTTCATACTGCCCCCTGGTTCCCCAGTGCGGATGCCCACAGGCAGCAGGGTACTGGGCTCTTCTGAGCAGGGCCTGGGCCCCCCTGCTCTGTTTTCAAGGGACCTGGGAGCCAAGCCCCGCCCCCCAGGGCCCTCCTCTTGAGGGCAGCTCTGAAGCTGGGCCAGGGAATGAGCAAGTTCTCTTTGCTTCTTGTGGGAGGAAGTGTCATTGGGACCTCTGGAGGAGGAGTTGCTGGAGGAGGAGGCAGGGGTGGTGCCAATGAAGGAAGGGCCCAGGGGCCTCGTGGGGGTCAGCGAAGCGAGGGCTGTTCGAGGTGGGCCATCCTGGAGCCTGGTAGCCACCACCGAGGTATCAGATGTGAACTTGCGGACTCGGTCTCTCACGGAGCCAGCCCGTTGGAACTGGGACCGTCCTGCAAGGGGGACTGGCTCTGGAAGAGACAAGAAGGCTGTCAGTGACTGGGTGGGATAGGGACTGCCCAGAACTTGGGGATAGTAAATATGGGCAGCACCTCGATTTTGGGTTGGCTGTTGGGGACTGAGTACAGACAGGGAGCGTTGACAGGGCTGTGGTTCAGCCAGATCTGGTAGGTTGGCGAGTAGGTGGCAGCCATATGGGGGAAGAGGAAGAAAAGTGGATGGTGGGGTGGTGTCCATGTCACTTTCATCTCAACACCTCTGCAGTGCCTCGCCATGCCCAGCACCCCCACTGCTGAGGCCTGCCTACTCAGCTGCAACCCTCTTGCAGGCTCCTCC
The DNA here is from genome assembly GCA_001685095.1 of Ellobius talpinus. Classification (NCBI taxonomy): domain Eukaryota; kingdom Metazoa; phylum Chordata; class Mammalia; order Rodentia; family Cricetidae; genus Ellobius; species Ellobius talpinus. The sequence continues at coordinate 5,086 of LOJH01003436.1, read as the reverse complement.
TTTCTCTCCTGCACTGACCCAGGATGACGTGCGCACTCTTAGGAGCCAGGGGTCTAAGTTTGGGCCAGAGGAAGGTGTCCAGATTCTCCTTACTGATGGGACTAGGGGACAGCCCCCCCACCCCCCAGCCAGTACTGCCCATAGATCCAGTGGGTGATGGGTATACTCCCTTATTGGGGAGAAGAATGTGCCTGAGGCCTGTTGCCTTTCAAGGCTGTGAGGAGGCCTCTGGCCATGGGTGGCAGGGGCGGGAATATCTTGGGGGCAGTGGTGGGGAGTGCTGGGGACTGCCTGAACCTGGAAGCTACAGCTGTTGAAGCATCAGAACCCATCCTACCGGCAGGGAAAGGGAAACAGGGGAAAGCGGAAGCCTGTAGCAACCTGCACAGGAATCCTCACCTGCTCTCTTAATGCTGGAGGAGTCTCTGGTGGGGGCCAAGGTGTTAGAGGGCTCCGTGGGGCCAGGCGGGGGCTGCAAGGGAGACACCACGTAGGAAGAGGCTCTCAGACCAAGGACCTCACCTGCCTGGCATCCCTGCCTCTCACCAAACTCACCTTGCTGATGACCGGCCCCTGAGAGCTGGGGGGTGCTGGTGACATGGGGGGTTCAGGGCTGGGAGCTCCTGAAGGGCAAGGAAGTGGCTCAGAGCTGTCCAGAGCCTCAGCAGCAGGACACTGGGCTCCAGCTGGCTCTGGGAGAGGCTCAGGGGAAGCAGTGGTGGGTGAACTGTCGGGTGAGGCGGGTGAGCTGGGTGTGCCCCCAGGTGGGGCCCTCAACAGGAGTGTCACTGTGGTCACATCCTGGCTGGTATCCTCAGGGGCTGGGGCTGGGGCTGGGGTTGGCTCTGCCACGTCTGTCTGCTGTTTCTGTTGCTCTTGCTCTGGTACCTGCAGCGGACCCACAGGACTCAACCAAGGTTTCTCTGGCTCGGAGTGCTACCCCACCCACGGAGGACCAAGCTGACAGAGCAGGCCATGCAAAGCAGAGGGGCTGGGCATGGCTTCCTGTGGGCACACCTGGAAGGCTAGTCAGTGCCAAAGGCTAGTCAGTGCCAAAGGTGGGTTGAAAATGACCAGATTCTAACGTCAACAGTTGGTGATAACAGGAAACTGGNGGGGGGGACGACGACACTCCTATGCCCCGAGGACCTCAAGAGCAGAGCTCTGGCCTCATACTGGCTAATCAGAGAAAGCCAGCTGTGCAGGACTGGGCAGCTAGCACCCTCTGCTGGCCATTAGTGGAAACTGTATGTTTTGACTTCTCTTCCACACTCCTAAATAGAGAAGATGCTGAGCACTGCTCAGCAGGGGCCTGGCACACAGGCCATGGTGAAGTAAGGATGTGGTGCTCTCTGGCGGGGAAAGGGCAGCACGGGACGTGCTTAATCAGGGGAGGTACCAAGACTAGACTTGCATTTCTAGGAGATCCTTTTGGCTGCTGAGCACAGGCAGGGTGGTAGGGGTAGGGGTGGGAAGTAGGAGTGGAGTTGGAGAGGTGCCAGCATATCCATGAGAGTAGCGATGGGGAAGGAACAGTAACTTGGAGCTGTGTAGACAGGCTGGCTTTGAGAGAAAAATCTGAGTTCAAGGTCTGGAGTGGAAGGCGTATGCCTGAGAGTATAAAAAACTAAGTCCAGGGTTTCCTCAAACACTGGCCAAGGGCCAGCTCCCAGTCAAATGATAGTGTAGCAAAAATGCCCTGTACTACTGGCACCAGGAGGCACAAGGCACTAGCTCACCCTCCCTCCACACCCATACTCCTTACCTTACCAGGGTCCAGTCTGTGAGCTGCCTGCCTCCTGCTATCCTCTCGGGAGTCACTACTAGGAAGTCTACTGCACAGTCTCCCAGCCAAGGTGGCAGCTGGAAGAGCAGGAGCAAGTGTCAGGAGGTGACTGAGATGCTGTAGGCAGCAGCTGGTAGGTCAAGGGCGGGTCTGGGCCAGGGCACCTACCCTCAATCTCCTGAGCTCGCACACGGCGGATGGCAGCTCGGATCAGCTTGCGTTCCTCGTACTCACCGGCACTCCGAAGCTGTGGGTGACAGGCAGGCCACAAGGAATAGACTGTGGAGTCTGGGTTTTTATTTACCCTTCCCCTATCCCTTGCCTGCCTTGGGCCTCACCAATGTGGTCAACTCCTCTACATCATTCATGGACTCCAGCCTCCCTGCCAACCGTGCGAGGGCAGCCTGCTGCTCAGCTTCCCGTTGTTGAGAGCTGCAGAGACACCATAAGTGTAGCTACCATTGTATGACAGGGTCTGGAGGATGTGAGCTCAAGGAAAGGGTCAGGATCAGAGGCCTGAACCTTGACAGAGAGACATGGAGCTGTCTGTGTAGAATCTCTGAGCAAACATCGATATATATACATCTGTGGACACAGGCACTAATGCCACATGCTACCCATACGGCACAGCCACAGGTGGCACTTGGTCCATTCCAATGCTCACGGGCAACAGACATACCTGCCTCCACACGAGCTGACTCCAGCACCATCTGCACTTGCAAACCCAGCCCCCTCTGCCACTCACTGTAGCCAGTTCTCCTTGTTGTCTTGCCGTTCAGGGCGGAAACGTTTGGATGCCAAAGCCCCTTCGTCTCGTTCTAGTTCCTGCCGCTGCAGCTCCCGGATGGCGGAGCGGATCCGCCGCCGCTCTGCTAGATCTGCCGTAACCTCCAGCTGAAATGCAGGTGGGAGTGAGGGGTAGGGCATTCTGTCAGGGGCAGAGGGACTGGCACCAACTGCCCATAGTTCTGCCTGGGACACAATGAGAGGCTTGTCTCCAGTCTCTCTACCCTAAGCCTTCCACGTGCCTGCCTCCCACTCAGGGTCTTTAGGAGAGACCAAGCTCATGACGCCAAAGATCACCTTCTGTGAGTGCAGGGCCAGCAACCACCACCCAGGTCAAGGGCTACTCCTTTCTGTGACTTGATACCTGCTCTCCTGAGTCATTAACCTTTTAGACCAGGAAGCCACAGGAGGATGAGTGTGGTCACCCTTCTGAGGGTCCCTGGAAAAGGAAGGGTGATTCAGGTAGCTGAAGTCCCCTGCTGATCTAGATCCCCCTGCTGGGAAAGATGTCAGATAGGGAAACTGAGGCAGAGGAAGGTGCTGTAGGGTCCTAGTTCTCTGCCTGGATGAGGGTTACTTTTCCCCTTCACTGGCTTTGGCCTAACCCTAACCACCATGGAAGAAGTCAAGGCCCAGAATGGGAAGGGCTGGTCCCCTAGAGAGATAAAGATAAGGCAGCTAGCACCAGGGTCTACCTAGAGCCCCCAGAGGTGTTCACAGAGTGCAGGAACTCTTATCAGCTTCTCGGCCCAGAAGTTCATGGGAAATTGGGGGCCTGATAGAAAGAAACAGGTTTGTGGTGTGTGGGCAATGCTGGTGCCTTCCCCACACCACCTGGCACAATGGCCCCTCGAATGGCTCTTACGGTAGAGGCCTGGCTCAGGGCTGGCCAACAGAGCAGTGGCAGAACCAAGCCTCCTGTGTGGGTCTAGTAGGCAAATAGGAACAAGAAAAGCACACAGTGACTGACTCTCCCTTTCCAGTCCTCTTCCTAGTTGGTCTTCTCTTCTCGGGTGGGGAGCTGGGAGGTGCAGACAGAGGGTGGGCAGAGATGAAGCTTCCGTAGGGACTGTGAGCTGGTCCAGTTTAGCCAAGAACCAGCTTGTCTTCATCTGAAGAGAGCAGGCAAAGCCTTGAGGGACAGCTCTCCAAGATCCACATTCCTGAGGAGCTATGGAGGGTCAGTTCCTTGCAGCTAAGGCCAGAGCCCCCATCAGGTTCCAGTCTTGGCTCTACAGTCGGGGTATATTCCTTAACCTCTCTGTCACTGCTTCCTAATTTTCCAGATGGAACGAAGGCCTTTGGGACTGGGCAAGAAGAGGGGGAAGGAGCAGTGACTCAGGGTGACCTCCTCTACATACACAACATGCACATGCAAAACCATTGCCTCTCCTCTCGGTTCCCATCAGCCAGGAGTAGACCGTGAAGGAAAGACAGAACATATTGGTATATTTATTGAGACCCAAACTATGTCAGACCCTGCATTAAATCCCACTTGTCGTTTCTGTTTGTTTGTTTGTTTGTTTGAGACAGGGTGTGTGTGTGTGTGTGTGTGTGTGTGTGTGTGTGTGTGTAGCTCTGGCTGTTTTGGAACTTGCTTTGTAGATCAGGCTGGCCTGGAACTCAGAGATTTGCCTGCCTCTGCCTCCAGAGTTGTTTTTTTTTAAAAGATTTATTTGTATTCCCCTGGAGCTGGAGTGGTTGTGAGCCACCTGATGTGGGTGCTGGGAACCAAATTTGGGTCTTCTGGAAGAGCAGCAAATGCTCTAAACTGTTGGGCCTGTCCAGCCTCCTTATCTACTCTTGATACATTATTTCTATCTGATAAGAGAGAAATGAGTGTCTTATTCATGATCAAAAAACTTGAAAGTTTCAACGTAGGTCTTTCTGACAGCAAGGCTCGTCTAAGACTGAAGATGGCTGCAACCTGGAGTCTCTGTCAAGGTGGGAACTTTGAGGTTCTGTATTGGAGACCCCTCTAGCCTGGTCTAAAAATGTCAAAGACTTAGGAGACCTTATCACAACCAAGGGAAAGATGCTTATTTCCCTGAAACATTTGGAGGTTGGTAGCCTTAGGGACAGCTGGTCCAGACTGGTCCAGACGGTAAAGGCCCCGAGATACAATGACTAATCCTTTATATCATGGGCCCCGTTTCCAAGCCCCAGGGGGGAAAAAAGAATAAGATGGGAAGTTGGCCATTTCTTCAACCCCTGGGTACCCCAGTATCTCGATCTGGAAACTGGAATCCTCCCTCTGAATCTCCTAAGTGGGTGGGATGGCCGAAGGATGGACCTCATTCTGCTGGCCACTCCCTGGCATATTCCTTCCTTTAGGGACTGTGGGCAAAGCTCTGACCTGTGTCCCTGTTGTGTGTCTTGTGTTCCCCAGCCTCTCACACACCAAAGGTCAGATCACAGTGTTCCTACTGTGTCCAGAGTTCCCCACCCTCTCAGTAACCCCCACTGTGTGTGGAGGGGACTGTGGGAGGGAGGGAAGGAAATACAAAGAGCTAT